>JAVQJD010065117.1:0-10097 GCA_036023655.1 Nannoperca australis | reverse complement strand
GATCTCTGTCCAGAAGAGTGCAGTACTAGGAACAGCTAAGATACTGCGCAGGACCCTCAAGCTCCCAGGCCTCTGGTAGAGGACCCAAGCTCAGAGGAACAGACCGCCCGCAGGGGCGAAAGGGGATTTAAAAAAAAAATATATATATATATATATATATTCCAGGACAAATAGATACATTCTTGCCAAAGTTAAAGTGAACCACAACACACATAAAAGAACATGAGGATCATAACTCTTTTTTTCATTCACTGCTGGTGTCATATCCTGTAATCTCGCAGAAAGAGTGAGAAAAGAGAAAAGGTAGATGAACACAAGCTGACATATCGTCTTCTCCTCTCTCCTCACTCTGTAGCTTGTTGCAAGGCTTCTGTATTTATGAATCTTAATTAGCTCAGCGATTTTCTGGAAGTGACACCCAGATCCTGCTGGGAGTGTGAATGTGTGTGTGTGTGTGTGTGTGTGTGTGTGTGTGTGTTTTGCTTGTTTCCGGCCTCCCCAGCATATGTTATGGTGGGAGATGTGTGGGTAGGTTTGTATGTTTGTTTGTTTGCATATCACTTCTATAGATCTTGGTCATTTTTTTAAATGATTTATTTTTTCCATGCTTGTTTTTCCATTCAACATTAAAAGAGATTTGAAATAACTGGTATAGATCAGAGTGGTTAATGAGAAAAAGCGTGGGAGTGTTTGTTTCTTTAAAACAGAACATATTCTACGCAAGATTCTCATTTTTAAATGGAACTAATAAGAAGCTCCTTCAAAGAGAAAGATTATCTGTGTGACTTTGCAACATATTTTCTCACACCTCTTATGGTTTTATTTGTAAATTTTTTGAGTCAACTGTCCCTGTGATGTCTGCCGCATCCCTTTAAAAATTGAGGGGAAAGGAATTCTGTCTGTGGTGATCACAGCTTTACAAAATTACATTTAAAAGATTGAGTAGCTGTAGCCTGGCTTCCATCCAAATGTAGCATGAATAGCAACTGAATTTTGAGGAAATCTGCAAAAGAAAATGCAAATAAACGTGCGTTTCCATCCACTCCCATTATGTGATTAATTAAGAGTTGGATACTTAACAGTAACAGCTGGTTACTTTTCTAGTCAGTGCCATTAAACCACTGCAGAAGAACAGGGCACAACAAGATGATGTCATTAAATGAGCACCAGTCAAACCTCAAACTGTGAAAAACAATGTAGAAAAACATGAAGGAAATGTGATATTAAGGTTTATTTAATATATTACTTTGAGAACCTTGTCACCTTGGTTTTTTTGGCATTTCCACTTTTTTTAAGTACAAATTGAAAATGCACATAAAAACAGGTGGGTGGAAAACCAGAATTTCCAGAATCAGTGTGTCTCCCTTATGTTGAATAATTCACATTCATCACTGTAAGCGATTTAAACTGGAACCACTTTCTGCGGAAAGAAAGAGTCCCTATAAAAACACAGTTTAATCTTTTTTTGTGATATATGATTCTTATTTTTAGGGTGTGGCTCTGTGGATGGCTGCGTTCACCATTTTGGTTCAGACTCACATCTCAAGAACTATTGCGTGGATTGCCATGAACATTAAGCAAACAATTATGCCCCTCAGAGGATGAACCCTAATGACTTTGGTGATCTTGACTTTTCTTCTTTCCTCATAATGTTGACATTTTTAGTTCATAAAGAAATATTGATCAAACACCATCACCAGGTTTGGTTTATGATCAAATGTCCATAAAACTGATGAGATTTCCATCAGCCTCAGCTGTACTTTGTTTTTAGTGCTAATTACCAAATGTTAGCATGCTGATTCAAGACGGTGAACATGGTAAACATAATACCTGCTAAAGATTAGCATGTTAGCATTATTATTGCGAACATGTTAAGATGCTGATGTTAGCATTAAGTTCAAAGCACTGCTCTATTGAAGTACAGCCTCACAGAGCTGCTAGGCAAATCGTGTTGATTTATAACAACCAAATAAGATAACTGCTACAGTATCTCCAAATAATTCTGTCGATATTGTCACAGTGACACAGTAATCAAACTCATGTAAGTCATACAGCACTAGATGCATACAGATTACAAAGCATGTTAGCGGTTATCTAAAACTGAAACTAAATATATTCAGATGGACACATTTCTGAAAGTCTTTTTTTTTGTAGCAAACATGAAATTCCATTTTTATCTATGTAATGGGGTGGAAGCAGAAATCTCACAGATGGATATCTCTTGGGCTGATAAACCCAAAACTATCTGCATGGCTACATATCGCAAGAGGTAAGTAAGAAAATGTGTCTTTCTCCTATTTGGGTGAACCAACCCTTTAAGTATTCACCATGCAGCCATGTTGGTAGGAAAACAGCAGGTGTTTAGAAACATATAACAGGTGGCAGTGATCAGACAACAGCCAAAACCACTCATAAGCATTTCTGGCGATCACTCATAACATCATCTGTGTGTGTGTATGTGTGTGTGTGTGTGTGTGTCAGGTTCAGAATGTGAGTCAGTCCATGGAGGTGGTAGACCTGCGGACATCCAGAGACCTGCAGTATGTCAGAGACTCTGAGCCGCTTCTGAGAGGAGTGGACGGACGTTTACACACATATGTGGCCAACCCCCGCACTCTGACGGCTAAGGGCCTGCAGGTACAAACACACACACACACACAGTCAGACACCCAGACACATACACACACATGCACAGTGTAAGACGGTTGCTGTAGGGAACATATAACCTTTGGTGTGAAAAAATTGATTTCACGCATGCCAAGCTGAAGTTTCCTGCCTCCACTCAGACACGCGAGCATCTTTCATTTGTCTTGAAGCTATCAATTCGCTGGCTTCATGTCCGCTGTGTAAAAGTGTCACACAGCTCTGTATAGAAGGTGCCAACAAAACTGCCGCATCACTGCACACATTAACACTGTGCAAAAAAAGAAGAAGCAAAATCTGTCTGGAATGAGTCTGACATTAATATTACATTTTAATATGTTACATTTACATAATATTGACACACAAAAGCAGAAGGAGTTCATATACAATTTTGGTGTCAGTGTTTTAAATTAGCAGAAAAGAAGATAAGATTACTTTGCTGGATCAGTATTGCCTTTTATTGAGGGAAATCTAAAGGTATTTTATTTCTTAAATTGGGATTACTAATCCCATCAGGTTCGGCGTTCTCTGCCATGATGCCGCTGGCAGGCTTATGTGCCAACAACAAACCAGCAGGCAAGCGGAAGATTATCTCAAGAGCTACAGAGAATGAAAGCTGTGGATCTGAGGAAAGTGGGGCGAATGATCTAAACAGTTAAATCAGCTGTGATACTTCTGGTTTAATGTCTGCAATTGACAGCTCAGGACTGCTAATGACACTGAACTAAACTGTAGTAAAGCCCTATATACTGTCTACACCTGCATGTAACATATCAGCTCACAGTGAACATTGATTTAGGGGTTTGTGACATGTTTGACGTCAGTATGAAAAGGGGGCTGAATATGAGTGAAAAGCAAAATTCTTTTAGATATCTAGGTCACATGTATGAGTTGTCTCAACAGCATTTCAATGAATATATTTCAATCTGTAGTTAGGACACACTTCATATTTAATTGTAGTCATTTTCAACCAAATTTAGCCCTCATTTAAACCAGACGTCTAGATGTCTGTTGATGTGCAAATCACCAAATCTAAAACATTTTAGGCCATAGGATTTCATCAGGAAAGAAAAACATCAAAATTATTGATGAGTACAGGCTAGTAAGAGCACATTATATTTTATGGGACACAGCTTCATAATGCAGTCAGACCATATTTCACTCCTGCTTCCCTTCAGTGAGGAAGGTGGTGAACATATTCACTTTTGGACTTGTACATTTTGCATAGAGTTCAAAGTGATTGAACTTTTATCTCCAGGCCCTCCAACTAACTTCAGACATGACATGGTATAAACTCTCATTCAATAAGTATAGATTGTTTGTATCCTTAAGTACAAGGACAATTATAGAAGGTTGTGAAAGTTTTTTCACAGCTTGCTGTGTTTTGTTGTTAGCTTGCTATGCTAACTCTCGCTGCACCATATTATTTATTACTGCTACAGCTTACAAATAAATTTTACAGTCCACATCAAATTATATTTAAAAAATCTCTCTCTCAAACGCAACATGACATGAACATCAACACAGTTCGCTCCCTTGCTGAGATTTAGATGAGAAGAGTGACGTACCACTCTCAAACATATTTACCGTACAGACGCTTCTTGCCTTTTCTGCAAGGTAGCGAATACCAAATAACAATTTCTTTAAAAAACTAACAAACATAACACAGCTTAGTTTAAAAATATAATGACCCTCAAAAAAAACAACATTATAGAATGATAGATCCAATACTTAGAAGCAGGAGATGTTATATGAACAGAAGCTCCATAGGAGGGCCACAAACACAGACACACCCGAGGAACAACATGTTCTCACACACACACACACACACACACACTAACCCTTACTTCCCCAAATAGAGAGAATTTCCTCCCCACTATAAATCCATTCTGCCTTTCATCTTTTGCTGAGCATCTTCTTAACAACATCACAGGGCTCTGGGGTCTGTTTTTAAGTTTTTATGCAGTTAGTTTATATATATGTGTGTGTGTGTGTGTGTGTGTGTGCGTGTGTGTGTGCGTGTGTGCGTGCGCACACGCTGGTTGCTCCTTGGGGGCTTTCACAGTCATAAGCTTTTGCCTTTGCACTGAGAGGCAGAACTGGTGAATATTTATGCGATGTGCAGCTACAGTAAGTTTATCAATAACTAAACAGTATTTTCATCCCATGGGGGGAAGGGAACAAGGGAGATGGAGGCGGGGGGGGGGTCAAACAGAGAGATTAAGACAGACAGATTGATGGACTGATTGAGTGCTTTGGAGAGTTTGAGGAGAAAAGGGGAGGAAATAGAGAGAAACGATGTCTTATTGCATATTACCATCTTTCCCCGTAGGAGGGAGGAATAAGAGGAATGAGCAAAGTGAAGTAAGAGGGGAGGTAAAGGTTACGCGGGGGAGGGGGGGGGGGGGGATAAAAGAGGGAAACAGGAGGGAAGAGATTAGAGGTGAAGATGAAGGAAGAGTCGTGGCGGGGGAGGGATAAGCCAGGTAAAGTGTTTACTATCTAACAAGCCGTGACATTTTCAGCATTTTGAAAGATTGTTTTTTATAAATATTAATGAACTTACAATTATATGCAAATAATGATGCCAATACCAATCAGTGAGGATGAAGTGGCCAAATTTAAGGTCGACCCAAGCATGAAAAAACTGGTATTAAACAGCTTCAGAAAGTGTTTTGAAGGGATGTCAGAAAAGTATTAAGGTCCTGATTCGAAGATAGCAGGGGAGGGATTAGATGCACAAAGTGTTTGACTGACTGCCAAGCCTGTTTCCTGGATGTGCTGTTGTGTTTGTGTGTGGGGGTATGGGATGTTCTGAGGAGATGATAAGGTTTTTGTCTTCGCTTTTGACACTTTTAATCCTACTCTCTTTTTTACCCAAATCAAACCCAACTCCTTTCTCTCTCTAAACGGCAAACAGTTTTTGGGCCGATGTGAAGGTGGAATGACATCTAAGTTGTTGAGGTTAAAACTGAGAAATAAAAGGGGTATATATGGAAAACACGTGATCCTCTTACTGAAACACACAGCTGTGTCACATAATTTATACACTAGATATTGAGCTTCCTTCAAGCCAGTTGCAGAAATCCACACTGTTTTCTCAATTCACACTGTCTGAAATGTATCCAGTGTAAGACCATCTTAAAAAGACACAGTTTCAGTCATAGAAAAAGCTGTCTTTATCTGTAGATGGGAGGCCAAAATGCCATTCATCTATCCATTTTATGCTGCTTATCTGGGTCGCAGTGGCAGCAAACTGTGCCCAGACACACTTTCCTTTAGCAACATCTTCCTTCTCCTCTTATGGGACTGTGAGGCACTCCCAGGCCAGATGGGATATGTAGTCCCTCCAGCATTTTCTGGGGATGCTTTCCATTTGGCTAACGTGGCTACTCGCTTCCCTCACTTGCTCTTCCTTGCGTCTTAGCTCCCCCAACGGATATGTGAGAGAGAGATGTGCGGAAGACGCGCGAGGATGGAGACGGTAATTACTAACGGCACACAGCATCTCAGCTGTCGCATATGCAGAAATAATTAAAGCAACATTATACAAGAATTGGTATTTTCTGTGACTTGGCGCCCCTACACTTTTCGGACTGCAGTTTACCCTCATGGACAGCTGCATGTGTTGTTGACAAGCCGACAGATTAAAAATTTGGTGGGCTAACTTGGCTTATGGTCAAATACTAGCAAGGCGACAACTTTGCTAACACAGCCAAACATAAAGCCAGTGCAACAACACAAAACATAGCAAGTCAGCTAATAATACTTACTGTTCCAAAAGCAAGAAGGCCATCTCTGCATCTGTCCTGCAGTGTTTTATTTTGCAAAGCTCTCGCCAACTAAATCCTGTCCAATATTTACTCTTGTCTGGCCTCTTGTCACTCTCTCTTTTTCTCTTCTTAGCTTTCTCCATCAACATCCTCTTCAGTCTTTTATTGTCTCTGCCATGATGTTTGTACTGAGAATAAGGAGCTAGACCCATGTGTGTACAATAAAGCTTTACGCACCTCTCGCTAGAGATCGGACCCTCTCAACCAAAGTTACATCGTGCAAGAACAGGTGGAGTGGGAATGAAAGAGGCGCCATTTTCCGCCCCTTACAAGTCAGTGTGCCATCAAACTGATTATGAAGCTGTTTCATTATGTTGCTTTAAGATGAAGACAAAAACATCACGCCCAACCAAACACAAAAAGAGAGAGATGGGGAGTGTTCGAACAAAGAGTCCAAAAAATTACATAAAGTGTTTGCACATCAAAGTCAATTAGATTCCTTTGAGTTTTCAATGTGAAACTTGCACAGACCTTCTTCATCGTAGTCCTTCGGTTTCATGTTTAAGTCCTTTTTAAGTTTTTGCCACAGTTGCATGAGGTGGCTACCTGTACTCAGAGGCATCGTCAGACCGGCCCCACTGAAGCACACTAACATTGAAAACATTGTACTTTTTAGAAATAATAAAGTAAAACAACAAAACCTGATGCTGCTGATTAAAAATTGACTTCATTCTCAGGGCGCAAAGAATTAGAGCAATAGAAATAACAACAATAGATTACTTCTATAATTTGTCTGTGAAGTCAGATACTTCTCAGGATCAGGGTGGTATTACAGGACAATAATAACTGTGACAGTGCGGCTGTTTAGGATTGTGTAAGTACTTATGGAATAAGTTGCAAGATAATTTTTATGATTCATTCATTATTCAGATTATACACACATCTGCTCATTTTTAATACCTAAACAAATTCACACTGAATGGGTGTTGCTTTCTGGTAAAAAATGGCTGAAAAGTGTACACCTGCGGTTCCTCTGGAAGCCTCAGTGAATTATCCAGGTAACAGGCTGCATGGAGGAGTCAGGACGGGAGGAAGCATAATCAGCTGAATTGAGTCTTCTCTGGGGTCTCCTCCCAGTCAGACAAGTCTAGACTTCAATAGTCACACTCAGAACGCTTATTGACCAGATGCATGATCTACCTCAATTGTCTGTGAAAGAGCAGTGGCTTGAATTTGACCTACCTCATCCAAAAGAGGGAGAAAAATAGGTCCTGTACAAGACAAAGTGGGGACCCGATCTTCTCTCTAGCTTATTTTTCCTCCTGTCTTTTACACACTCTACAGGAGTTAAAGGGCCAGATGTCTCAGCTACGGCCCCTTCTGTCAGTGGTGGAGCAGTACAGATTGGACCTGCAGACGTTGGCCACCCTGCGACTGGAGCTCCTCAACCTGTCAATCATCCTGACAGCCATTCAGGAAGAGATCGGAGCGTACGACTATGAAGAGCTTCAGCAGAGGGTTTTACTGCTGGAGAGCAGGCTACACAGCTGCATGAACAAACTCGGTACGTGCTGGAGGGTTGGTAATACTCAGTAATGCACAGAAAAGTATTACTTATGCTGCCTTTTGCCATGACATGTCAACATTCAGGTGGTTTAAAGGAGCACTCAACAGATTATATACAGCCGATGAAAATAGTTGGATAATTTATGCAACTATTGGCATTTTTTACAGAAACCCTGTGTAATAAAATACATTTCTTTCACAGTTTTATTTTTACTGAGACTAGTGGCAGGCGATAGCGGCTCAAAAAGAAGCAGGCCATGTGACCTTGACAGGCAGCATCACTCACTTCAAACCAGAAAATCAGAGCACACAGTGTTGCCTTACTTCCATAATCTTCTCTATTTTCTTACTGATTTAACACATAACGTCAATCCATTGTTAACAGGTTGTGGTCGTCTGACTGCAGTTAGCATTCCCATCACCGTGAGAGCCTCGGGGTCCCGCTTTGGCTCCTGGATGACTGATGCCATGATTCCCAGCTCTGACAGCAGGGTAGGTGTACTGTCTGTGTGTGTATGTTCGTACGTGACAAGTGACGCAAGTGTGGTGTATGTGGTCACATGATAGCTAAGCTCTATATTTTTCTTAATGTATTTTTCTGTGTCTTGCTGCTTTACTTTTAAGATGACTCCAGTGTGCACTCTGTCTTCACTCGCTACAAGCTTCACCCATTTCCTACACACACACACACACTATCTGTTCAGGGAGCGCATATTCAGCTAGTTGTCAAGGCGACTGTCTTCCAGTTGCCAGGTGTGATTTATATCGCCATGGTGACCCTTGCCTGTTCCCTATTAGAGCTTCTCCCTGGTGATGAGAAGGAGCTATACACACCAGCACTATCCCAGTTACTTCCTTCTGTTTCCCAGTTACCAGTGTGGCTGTTGTCACAGTTACGAGGTTACCTTGGGAGCTAGACGTTCCTGAATCCTGAGTGAGACATTCAGCAATGCACAAGTAATGCATTTTATACAAATCCAGTTCGTTCTGGATTTGTATTATAAATAAGCCATTGAAACTATAAAAAGCTGTAATCTGCTGAAATCACTTTTATCTTGCTTTGCCTCAAGCTTAAGGGAGCCCTGTGGAGTGCTCTTGTAAACAATGTTTACATTTAGTATTTCTTTCCAAAATGCACGGTGTATCCTTGAGGCCACACAAATGTGTCAGATGCATTTCCTTCCTCAAAACATTTGCAGAGCAGATTTTTAAAATATGTTCATGCCTGCATTGTTTAAATCATGTCTGTATTAAGGATAACTGGATACAGCTGTCAACGATCTCCATTCATTCATATAAAAGCTGCACACATGAAGAAAACACCTCAGCAGAAAACTGCAGCCTGAGAAATTCTGATAATACGAATAGTATTATAAGACGAGTCAAAATATTTATTCACCATTTTACAACCGTTCCTGTACTCACCCAAAACTGTTTAGAAAAGTAGCTAAAAACAAAATTTTGAGTCTTACTGCATATCTGCCCATTGAGAAACTTCACACATCACGATTGACAACTTTGAGGGTGCTCTCAATTGGTTTGGGTGGGTGTATGGGCAAGAACTCCGTACCTACAATACACTACTGAGCAGACTGGCTCAAAATGACATCACCAGCACAAGATGGCTGCTCCAATACCCGGAGAATTTTGGCTTTATCCTCATTACCAGGGGAGGAAGTGGAAATGCATTGTCCATCATTATGTACAGTCTTTAGTTTAAGCCCATGTTTTTATCTACAGCTTTCTTCTTCACACGCGTCACATGCTTGTGCATGATACAATCAAAACAGGGGGTGGCTCATTAAAACATTGCATCATACTGTATCACCACTGGGTAGCTTTAAAGTGTTAATTCAATTGTTGTGCCTATGCTAAGACAAAGAGCAACATTATCGTTCCATTTGAGTTAGGTTTCTAGCCACCTGATGAAAATCCTATTGCAGGTATAAAAGACCAACTGCATGTTGGTGGATCCAAGTGCAGACTGAGTCAAAGATGCAGAGAGACAGGAGGGACGTGGCTGGCTGTTGACCCAAGTGGAGAGTGAGTGAGGAAAGCTCCAGTTGCAGCGTGGTCTGACGGGCAGCGAAGCAGGCGGACAGGCAGGCGGGTAGT
>JAVQJD010065113.1:0-50740 GCA_036023655.1 Nannoperca australis | reverse complement strand
CTAAGTCAATATATTGAGATACTAAGTCAATATTTTGAGATACTAACTCATTATTTTGAGAATGTTTCTCAATATATTTTGATACTAAGTCAATATATTGATATACTAAGTCAATATTTTGAGATACTAACTCATTATTTTGAGAATGTTTCTCAATATATTGAGATACTGGAGCTTAGTTTTTTTCATCACAGTGGCGGAAATGGGCTTCCATAGTAAGGGCATTTGAAGAGGGAGAAGAAAGATGTGATGTGAGGAGAAAGAAAATGGTGGAAGAACATAAGATAGTGATCAAATTTAAAGTCGGGAATAAGATAGCAAATGTAATAAGATCCACCCCGGTAGCGGTAACACTAGTGGAAATGAACGAGATGCCGCTGAAGCTTAGAAGGAGGAGGTTGGGGCTAAATTATTGGATAAATTTAAGAGGACACGGGAAGAGTCATCCAACTCTGGGTGTTGGGAGACGTAAAAGAGGTAATAAAAAAGTCAGGAGATTTGGATGGGTCATAGGGAAGATGGTTGAGGAGACCGGCATAGAGCATATGGAGGTTAGTCCAACAGTACCATTAGCTAGGGTTCCACAATGGGTGTATGAGGGGATTGAGGTGGATATGAGTATGATGGTAGAGAAATATATGAATGAGAGATATAAGGACTGTATGAGAGGGTTTATGGATACGTCTAAATCCAGGAGTTAGAGAGTAGGAATAGCTTTTTTTGTACCAGAGAGAAATATAGTGATTAATAAAAGAGTTAGTGATAAAGTGTCTGTATTCACAGGAGAAATGTTGGCCATATTAATGGCCCTGGAGTGGATAGAAGAGGTGAGGGTAGGAAGGGTAATGGTAGGGTCTGACTCCAGTAGTGCATTAGTATTAAGAATATGGAGTCAGAAGAGAGACAGGATATAATATATGAAATATATCAGGTATTATATAGAATTAAGAGGCGGGGGGTGGAGGTGAAGCTGGTATGGGTTCCGGCCCATGTGGGGGTGGAGGGGAATGAGCTGGCAGATAGATATGCTAAGGAAGCTACTAGAAGGGGGGAAGTGAACAGGGAAATTAGTTATGGCAAAGGTGAAATCAAGAGTATAGTTAGGAAAGGAATGATAGAAAAGTGGCAAAAAGAATGGGACAGTAAGGACAAGGGAAGAGAATATTATAGAGTCCAAAGGAAGGTAGGGGTAGACAGAGAGACAGGTCGGAATAGAAGAAAAGAGGACATCATAGCAAGGTTGAGGTTTGTACACACAGGGTTAAATAGTACCCTTAAGATGATGGGGAAACATGAAACGGGGATGTGTGAGCACTGTGGGAGGACGGAGACTGGGGAACTTGTAATTATGCAGTGTCCAAGGTACAAAGAGGAGAGGATAATCCTAAAAGAGAAACTGCATAGAGAGGGAATAAAGATGGAATTGAGGGAATTATTACGGTTAGAGTCGGGGGGTATTTGGGTTTCTGGCAAGGACGGGGATTGGGAGGAGAATATAGGATAAGTAGGAGCCTTCAATTCACACTCCAATTTAGTAGGTGGCGGTAATGCAACTGAAAGTTGTTTGCCAACCGCCAAAAAACACCAGAAGAAGAAGAAGAAGAAGAACAACAACAACAACCTGGGATGTTATTGACCTTTCGAGCAGCGGAGGGCGGTAATCAGCTGTGGCTGTTTGAATCTGCCTCACAGCCCACAAAGAAGGCTGTTAGCGTCGCAATGGCGGAAACAGAGCAGCAGTCAGGTAAGCTGAACGCTTCTGCTCCGCATTAGCAACTTCAGTATCGCTTTTGGTATATTTTGTGTTAAAATATACTAACGCTAGCAGGCACACCACACTGCCACATGGGACATTAAACGAATTCACTTTACGTCTGTTTAACACGCCCAAGAGGCACACCACCGCGGTCCTCTGACAAAGCTATCCAGAAATTGCCTTTCGGGCTTGTTATGTTCTTGTATATTAACTTGAGCTCGTACTATTTTTTGGTTAGCCGCCGCTGTCGCACAACGAAACAGAAAAAAACTGACTTGCTTTAGGTGTTAGCTAACCCGTAGAGTTAATGTACACGAGACGGTTTGCTTTGCTGCACCACAGCCCTTTACTCATATAACAGCTTCAGGACAAACTCTACTTAAAAGTCACTTTTCCGTTCAACAAACCAACCATGTATGCACAAAGACTGGCATGGAGAATGGGACCAAGTGTTCATGTTGCCATTGTTTGAACGTCCGGATTAAAGGGCTGTCCTGGCAAAAAGACATAAACATGAATTGTGAATAGGGAAGCAGTGGCCGAAATCTCCTAGATTTTAGTCTGTAGTTTGGCTCAAATTCCAAACAAAGTTGCATAAAAAATTCATGAAATTAACAATCAAATTTAGTGACTACTGAATTAACTTATTTGAAAAACCTAAAGTTAGCTGCTGCAAATCTAAACTGGAATATCTCTGAATAGATTTATTTAAATCAACTGGCAAACTGTCGATACTTACTGTGTTTAGGATCTACTCCTGAGGACGAAGCACCCAAAGTCACAGCCAGCGACACCTTCATGGTACCCAAGAAAGAAATCAGCATGGTCCCAGACATGGGCAAGTGGAAGCGATCTCAAGTAGGTTGCTGCCTGTTGCTGTGTGAACGTTTTTCTCAATCTTCTGTTTTTGTCCTACTGTCCATGTTGTATACAGAAAGTACAAAACCACACCAAAAACAGATTTTGACATAACACATGGGCCTTACTCAGTGTGATACTGACACTGGGATCGGACCATGTTTCTCAAATCCCTCTTTAATGCTCACTGGTTCCTTATATATTAAAAGTGAATTTGACATTAAATGAATCTCTAAACAACAAATCTGATCATCATCATCAGCAGTCATGTGGCCAGAACTTCAGGCCAACATTTGCCTTACGGTTATCAATATCAACTTTCTACAAGTATTGTTAATATCATAATATTTGAGTTCAGGGTCTGACTGCACATCCTGATACATTCCAGCTGTCAATACCTCTCCTCCTTACAGGCATATGCTGACTACATGGGCTTTGTTCTGACACTGAATGGCGGTGTGAAGGGAAAGAAGCTCACATGTGAATACACAGTGTCTGAGGTATGTTGCCTTTCTAATCAGTGGCTTCTGAAAGCCTGTGCTGGCAGCCTCTTACATTTATAAGGATTATTGTTATTATTATTGGGTGATGGGATAGAGAAACTTGCTTTGAGTTGCCACGGTTTCTTGACAAAAGAAAAACATGATCACACACAGATCAATTATTATTTTACTCCTTTAATCTAATTTGGTTTTCACTTTAGTGAACATTTGAATGATATACGTTTGTATATACATACACGATGGAGCTGACACAGTTCAGTAAAGTACAACATGAGTGTGAAAAATTATTCCTGACCTTGGTTATAAAAAATCTAAGCTCACTTACAGTTTTATTTCTGGATCTTTCAACACACCTCGCAGTCTTCATCAGTGGATAGTTTGCTTAGTCATGTCATCTCCATGAGAACTGCCTGACCAGATGTCCCCCCAGAGAATGGATCTTTGCCCACAGTCACTCTCTGTTTTGGCCTTCTGTCAAAACTACGTTGGTATTTTTCACGCTCACCAGAGCTTTTTTTTTAAGAACTCTCTCCAGAGTGGAGGGACTTTAGTTGTAATGTGGAGGGGAGAGCTTCAGAGCTTTTCTGAAACTGACACCTCAGACATGGTCAGGTGCCGTGTGGTAATTTCCTGTTGCCTCCAATTTTATCCACAAGCACTTAAAGCACTTAAATTGGAAACCAAGCTGTCTGTGTGATTATAACACCCTGTTTAATATGCTACTTTATTGTTTCCCCTTTGTTTCTCTTTATGCCCATTAACCCATCATGTGATGATGATGATGATGATGATGATGATAAATATCAGTCACTGTTGTCTTGTTGTGTGACAGACAGTGGAGAAGGTACTAGATCTTTTGGGGACTCTGGACCGATGGATAAACGAGACCCCTCCTGTTGACCAGCCGTCACGCTTTGGTAATAAAGCCTACAGATCTTGGTACAGCAAATTAGACCAGGTTAGTGTACACACACAGACACACACCTAAGTGCTCAGACAGAGTAACATTTATCTGATTTTCCAATGTTTGATACAACGTACTGATCCGACACCAGTGTTCTACATTTTACAGAATGTAAAATCTGTCAACCGTTCTGTGGCATGATTAAGATCTCTTGGTAAGGTAACATGAGACTATAACTACACATCAATGGTTTACTACAGGTGTTCACACCACCGGTTCAAGGGTTGTACATGATTTCACTCATAGCCTAAGATTTATGATCTTGCGCGTAAGCATCAACTTCACAGCAGCAGACACATCATTAAGGTCTGCTCGGTAACACAGAGTCCCTGCTGGAAGGTTACTGTTGTTGTGAACAGATGCAGGCCGTCATCACTGAGATCAGAGCTGATGCTACACTTGCTGTTGTGAGTGTCCACTGCTTTCACATTAAGGCACATGCAGGAAGTGACTTAGTATCAGGAAACTGTATTTATTGTAGATCACAAACATCTGGTTGATACCCAGTCCACTTAATGAGGTCAGAATCTGCCAATCCAGTACATCCCTACATGAGACAGTTTAAAACACACACACACACACAGACAGACAGACAGACAGACGTGTGTGTGTGTGTGTGTGTGTGTGTGTGTGTGTGTGTGTGTGTAGGAAGCAGAAGCCTTGGTATGCAGAGTGCTCCCTGCTGACAGATGTGCTGCAGCTCCAGAGATAGCTGTCTATCTCAAAGAGTCTGTGGGGAACGCCACCAGGATAGACTATGGAACAGGTACTAGTGCTGTGTGTCTTTTTCATTTCAGTCCAATACTAAATCAGCAGTCTAGCAGAAGTTGTAACGGTATAACATCACAATACCAGAGAGATACAAGGTCCAGGACCTTTTGCTGCATGTCGTCCCTGCCTCTCTCCCTCCTTATACTATGTAATAAATTCAATTAAATTTTATTATATAGTGCCATATCATAACAAAGTTATCTCAGGGCACCCTTTCCATGGAGCAGGTTGAGACCAACTCCCACACATACAATGACGCAATGTTCCCACCATGAGCAAGCACTAGATGACAAGGGCGAGGAATAATTAAAATTTTAACAGGTAGAAACCTCAAGCAGAACCAGACTCAAGGTGGGCGGTCATCTGCCTCGACCGGTTGGGTTGAAGGGGGGTGGGGGGAGGTGGGAGGTGGGGGGGGATTAGAGAGAGAGCAGGAGGAAAGAGAACAGTATCAGCTCACACCAGTTCTCCATAGTATTCACCGACACTGACTACGTGTCACCGACATCACTAGCCGACAGTGTTTGTATAAGTACTGATTCAGAGAGACGGAAGACGGCATTATAGAGCTGCAACTTTATTTTCAGAATCAATTAAAAATCTGTGCTGTTGCTCTGCTGGTGTAAGGTTTGCCACTTATAAACATCATGTTTCACTGACAGACGTTTCATCTGCAGCAGAAAAAAAAAATGGTGTGCAACTGGCAGATACCAATCCTTGTAGGCAGCTGTCATTTACACAAGTACCTTTGAGGTTTTTAAGCTAGCAGGGTCATATACACTGGGTTGTCAGTTAATGAGCTACACCTATCTAAGGTAATGCGGTCTAATAAACAGTCCAGCAATAAAAAAAACCCCACCAGTGTCATGTTTCCATTTTTCAAAAACAACATGATTTGTATGAGAAATGGCATTGAGCAACATTTAATCCGGAACAGAATCTGGACTTATGCTGTCTATATCTGCACAGATAATAAGTGATGTACTTCATCCTGTCACTGACTATCCTGTATGTTACAGCGTTCAAGCATCCCGTCTACCAGTAGCTTGGCTGCCTACAGCAGTGTCTGCCCTCCCTGGGGAGCAGGGTAACAGAATCCCATCTTATACAGACATCCACACAAAGGACAGGCCTGCACTGGCGGCCCCGACATAGATAAGTGTGTTTTCTGTTTTGGGGGAGGCGGGGGTGTGAATGAAGGAAAGACTGCTCACTTACATCGCCTGTTCCTCTTCAGAGGGATGATGCCTCCCGTGGGCGTAACACACAAGGAGGTAGGACTCAGAGTGAGGCAGTAGACATGCTGATCTGTTTATGTCTGTGTTAATGCATAACAAACCCAAACCCCAGCCCTCTACACACACACCTTAACAGTCAGGGGCCACACACTCTCTCCTCTCTTAATTTTGCCTTTTTGAGGAGGTCTAACTTCTAACTATAGCTTTTTTGGTTTTATTCTATTCGGTCAATTAAGTTTTTAATGTTAAGAGTGGAAAAATGTACAAACAACGGCTCCTTCATTTCAAACAGAAGTTGGCAAAAGCAGCTGGCTTCAAATCTTTCTCATGGCGACCGCTGATTTTGCCGGCTGAAATGACAACAATCGTTGCCAGATTTTATTGGCTGTGGATAGCTAATCAGCATCAGTGCTGCGAGTTAACATTAAGTGGGATTTAATTGAAATTAACTTTGACTCCCAAGGTGCATTTTGGTAAGAAACATCCAATCACAGAGCTTATGTGCCCCTAACAGTGGAAGCAAAAGATTACGCCGTTGAGAAAACAGATTTTACAATCTGCAGCTTAAATCAAATCACTTTTGGATATATTTTGTAATATATAGAGACATCCAAGAAAAAAAAAAAGCATGATTCTTCAGAAACAAAGTTGAAATAATTAAGACTGTTGACCATGACATAACCAATAGGATTGTTAGATTATCTAGGAGAGTCCTTTGTTTCTATGTTAAGTAACATGGAGGATATCATTAGAGAAAAAAATTGAAATGGGAATACTGAATGGGGAAAAACTATTCTGGCTCCCTCCCACTCTAGTGGCAGATCAACTCTTCGGTCTTATTCAGTCAGAATTTCCGATCCTTCTACTCGTCTCACTATTTAAACACACTCATCTCTCACTCCAGCATGCCGTGACAGCAGAATTAGCTTTTTTGCTTGAAGGTGAGTTGCAAGATACACAAATAACACAGAGGTGCATTTATGGTATTTGTATAATCCATGAAGTGAAAATTACACGCTATTTAGATGAAAGGCAATTAGACAATTACAGCTAATGAGGCCAATCCTTTTCTTTCACCACAAAGAGTCCACAGACTAATAATCAAATTAAAGAATGCTTCTTTTCTCCTTCTGACCCCGCGCTGTCGTAAAGGGAGGGCGCTTTGGGAAAGGCAAACATTGGTCTGCTCTGTGGAGGCAGAGGCTGGAGAACAGGCAGGCAGCATTTAGAAAGTGATGGGTGTATTAATCACTGCTTAAGTTAAGACAGCTTTATGGTCTGCATGGCAGGCACACACACACACACACACACACACGTAGGAGCCTATACAGACTCTGCTGCTCAGTCCATTATGCATCATGTAGGATTGTACGAAGAGGGTCAACAGCCAAACAGGAAACGTGGTTGCGGCCACAGGAAGGGGACTCGCTCAGCGGACCCTTCTGGTGGAACTTCCGACTCTGGGGAGGTTAAAGTTCTTAAAGAAATCCACCTGACACACATGCATGCACCAAGACCATGTTTTCATGAAAACGATTTCCATACACACGACCGATTGATTCATACATGCCTGAAAAAATTACACGACCACGCAGATGGTAAACAGGAAGCAGATTGTGTACTCTGCGCCTGGTTGCTTAGTTAGTTGCAGGAAATACGAACAAAGAAAAACAATGGGGAAAAGTAAGACCAGAGGTTTCCCTGCTTGGACCGACGACCAGGTGGAACTGTTACTGAAAGTTAAGTGATGTAATTTGTTATCCATGTTGAATTAACCACTGGTAGTCAAGGCTGATGTCGTTTGTTTCTTTGCGAAAAGGGTCACATGATGAGGTGTGATGATGATGTATGAGGAATCAGGTCATTGCTGTAAAAACCATGAGGAAGTGAACGTGAGTGTCTGCGTCATTGTTTTAAAATGTCTCCATTTCTGTCTGTCCTCACTAAAACGCTATCCAATCCAATTTTCAAACGAAAACGGGTTTTGCAGAGTTTCAAAAGGTCCCTGAATTAGGGGTTATAACATTTTTATGTTATTTTATGTAAGTTATTATGTTTTTTTTTTTTGAGTAAATTGTTTGGCTTTATTTCATAGACATAGCTGCAGAGAGACATGACAACATGCTGGAATCGACCCCCGGCTGCTGCGGCGAGGACTTAGCCTACATGGTATGCGCTCTACCCGGTGGGCTACCGGGGCGCCGGCTAGTTATGCATTTGAAAACACAAACGTATTAGTGTGGATGTAGCCTATGTGAATGCCTTCTATGTTTAGTCATGACAAAGTCAATCCTGAAGTTAAACAAAGCTCAGTCATCATGTCAGATACAATAGTGATGACACATAACTAGAGAGCTAACTCAGGATTCATCTGGACTCTTCTGCAAGCGAAGAGAGCTTGGACTAATGCTCTGACTAATCAAACAACAGCGTCTGTTTTCTCTCTTAGTAGTTGGAAAGCAGATCAGGCTCAATGGGGGCACCAGGGAAAATGTTTCCCAGTGTCCCCCTTAACGTGTCTGTTGCCAAGTGGTCCAGCTCCTTATTCTACAGAAGGTTTAGCTCCGAAACAGCTCGCCAAATATTTTCATGGTCTGTTAATATCATCCCTCAATTAACTCTAATGTTAACTCAGACCATACATCATCCCCCCCCCCCTGTCTCTTTAAGTCTTGTTGGCTTAAACTACAGCTGCACCTACTGGCAACAGAGAGGCACATTCTGAGTGCAGCTCCATCTCTCTGCTTTTCACCTACTAAATGATATTCGGCCCAAGATGACTACGCAAGAAAGCCTTATATAAGTATAAAAGTAATACAGTGGTATGGAAAGCATGTCTTCTGTTTCATTTTGCAAGTACTTCTCCCTCGTGCATACTCAAACAACCATAAAAATCCAAATAAAATCGCACCTTTTGACATGGAAAGCTCAAAGTGTCACACAGCTATCACATTTCTCCCAGCGCAGCTAACAAGCGTCAACTTAACTGCCGCTTTTCCTTCGTTTTCCCACTGTGCTTTCTTCATCAAACGTAACGCCATGTCTTCCTCTGCCACCTATTTTACACTTTAAAACAGTGTGAAGGTCAGGGTTCAGGGGTTAAAGAGAAGCTCTTTTCACACTCCCACGCCTGCCCTCGCTTCACAGAGCAGCACTACAGGTGCAGGGTGTCTCTAAAACAACTTAACGGCCTCCTGCCTCCGAGGAAAGACCTTTGCGAGAAAAAGAAATACACTCCTAATTGTTCCCTGCTCTGTGCCAATGACCGGCCAAAACACTCCTTGTTATTGCATCTTTGCACAGTATTTTTCCAGTCATAACGGCTGACAGAGGGGCTGGTGTGAGTTCACAGTCCCTCCTCCATGACAGTAACTCCTCCTGTCACCTGCTTTCATATGGCAGGGATGTTGGTGTATGGTGAGAGACTCCAGCTGACACCCCTGAGATGGCTGGACTTAATGAGGACTGATGGGAGTCTGTCAGTGGGGTGACACATTAAGCAGCGTTGTCATAGATCAGCCGCTGAGTTTTATGCAAAACCAGGCCTTGCGTTTACTTGGCGATGACCTTCCGAAGTTCACTAGAAGTCTTGCAGATGCAGAGCCAGGTCGAGTTAAATTTTTCAACTTTTGGATGCAGAAATTGTGGAGTTTAACACACACAGGCATGCATGTATGCATGCAAAGTTACAAACACACACACACACACACTTCCTCTGAATTTCACCCAAGAAAGTTCAACTACAGGGTAAAGAATATGATTTGAAGAGTAGTCATTACAATTTGGACTCAGAAAGCCAGAGCTGCTTTTCACACCCCTCTGGTGAATACAAATACTTAAAAACACTGAATGCGAGGTGAGTTTGTTAAGGTAAACAGAAAAGTGACGTGGTGTGCATAAGTAAAAGCTTTGGGTAAAAGCTCTGTGGCCTTGCTGAGGCTGTGGGAGTTGGAATGATGAAAAATCTGCGAGGAACCGACACAAGGAGAAAAAAAAGAGGATGCGTGAGGATGGATTTTGTCTCTGTGGATTTTGTATATATTCTTGATTTACTTATATATTCTTGGCTTTCTAAAAAATAACATAAAATAAATAAAGTAGTAAATATTCAGCAAGGCAACAAAAGAATACAGTGTGTATCAGAAATATAATGATTTGACACAGCAACTA
Organism: Nannoperca australis; assembly: GCA_036023655.1. Classification (NCBI taxonomy): domain Eukaryota; kingdom Metazoa; phylum Chordata; class Actinopteri; order Centrarchiformes; family Percichthyidae; genus Nannoperca; species Nannoperca australis. Next base: position 40,480 of record JAVQJD010065113.1, on the reverse strand, counting down.
CTGAATGATTGTATTTTACGTGTATATTTCCAATGGACCACGTCTAATAAATCTACAAACAAATTTAGGAATCAAATGTTGATTTGTCAAACACTAAAGTAACTATTTACTTCCAGCTATGACATATTTAGAGTGTATTTGTAGCTATTAATCAAGTGCAGATGTTAACTTTTTAAACACAGGCCCCCTCAGTTTCATGGTAGTCCCTTAACGTCATAATTCTTAAGAATCACTCCATTTAAACTGGAAATGAGGGGGGCTTCATGCTGTAACTCCCTAAAATAGTCATATATTCCTGTCAAGACTAACATGAAGTTATTTGCTCATTTGTCTGAATTGTTAGAATAATTTGTGTGAATGTGCTTTTATACCTCCCCAGTGGTCCATAAATCACAAACAGCTCTTTGTGGCCCACCAACATAATTTGTTTCCTTTTGTTTATCCCACTTTAGTCACTCAAAGCTTGATTCATAGTGAGACAAATCTTGCTTGCAGAATTTGTCATGTAGTCATTTTGAATATATTTTGTGCAGTAAATTTCCTTTTTAACTGATTACCCAAAGCTACCACCAGTCGGACTTGAAATTTGATGACTTTGGTGGCGACCTGAGTCCCGTGATGGTATTTCACATCAGCTGTCCCACAGACGGGTCAAACCCTCATTCAGCCGTGCAGACTGCGAAGAGAACGCAAATAAACTACGTTCCACTTTATATGCTATTGTTGATCTGAGAGAAACTGTGTTTTACAGCAATGTTTATTCCAAAAAATGATTCCACTCTGCACCTGATTTGTGCGCACAGTGTGAGCATGTTTGCTAAATACTAGCTAACCAAGCACAGACGGAGACAAAGGCCTGCTACATTAAAAATAAAAATAATGTTGTCACACAGGTTCACTTCATGGAAAATACTGATTTACTATAAAACTCACATACATGTCGCATACATACAATGTTGAAACACAGTGCATTCAAAAACATGCCGAAATACCCACCTATATCGCACTTTCTGTGATGCTAATTGTTCGCTAACGAGCAGGCCGAGTAGAGAAGAAGTGACTTGAAGCCAAATTCAGCAGTTTTCCGTAGTTAAGTAATTACAATAATTTGGTTTGTTGTACCTTGGGTGGATAATCTGTTTTTCTGTTGGATGCATTCATTAAGCATTTTGTGCTCACAGACCCACACGGAAAGACAGCTAAATGGCTGCAGCACAGTAGTGCAGAAGAACAAGGTGCTCCTCTGGACAAAAATATATTTTTATTTGTTAGTGCGGATTATTTTAGAATTATAGTTGCTTCAACTACAATTAAATCACGCAGCTATGACACCGTGCAGCACTTGCAGATGTGTGCTGGAATTGATTTTCCATGTACGGTAGTTTGTCAGCCCTCTCCTTGGTTTGGTAGAAGCTCCTTCCTTGTGCCATAAATCAGTCTGCACAGTTTGCAGGAAATTAATTCGGTAACACTTTTGTTCAGCTGTTATAGTTTACCATAATATTTATTTGCGAATTATATGTTGAGGTAGAAATGACACACACATATTTACGCATCTGGTAAAGAAAATTATCTTTTGAATGAATTGTTCACTTGCATATAGTTTTAATGGGGCCATTTATAAATGAGTCAAATCAACAATCCTAATCCTAAATCAAGCAAATCAATCAATCAATCAAATTATACCATTAAAATACCAATACATTAAATTGTAAAAATAAACAATATTTATAAATAAAAATGTTTTATCATAATATGTGGAATTATTGGGCTGCCGATATGACTGCAACAACTGCTTATTTAAATGCTAAAACTTTAGAGAATTGCATTTAGAAATTTAGTATGACATTTAAGAATAAGTATGTATATATTTTAATTATATAACTAGAATATAAAATCTGCTTAATTTCACTTTGATATCTGGCAAAGTTAATAATATGCTGTCCTCACTAATGCCACACTGACTCAAGCCTCTGTTCAGAAAAGAGACAGAAAGCTTTGGGATTTTTTTTTTTCATCTCCAAAGCAGACAAATTTGGATCTATCATCGTTCTGAACACGTGCAGTTCTGCGTGTCTGTGTGAGACATAAAGACAGAAAACTATTCCACTTTAGCTGCAGGAGTGGGAAAACAATTGTTCCTGACTGATTTTCCCCTAACCCCATAATGAAGCCCATGTGTACGACTGGCCTTTCAACAAGCTGCAAATCTGCGCCCGGCCCACTCTCCACTTGATTAAAGCAACAGCCACTCACCTGCTCCTCATTAGCCTGGGCCAGGAACAGACCCAGCCAAATAAGTTAGCACCTGTATGTTCCAATTCCGCATGCCTTCTACATGTATGTAATATCTGTGTGTATTAAGCTGACAGCCTTTATAAATGATGGGATGGAGTTAGCCGCGGCGATGTTGCTGCTGTGTGTTGTGAAAGTGAGATGAAGAGAGATGGATGTGTGGAAGTGAAAGGGCCATGGGTGGAGAAATAGCAGGGACGTGTTCTGTGTTTCGGGGTCCGTGGAGATAGATGAGGGACTGGGCTTGGAAACACTCATTAGCCCTAATCAGGGTCCCTAAAGGAGAGCAGCTGGTAGCATGGAGGAAAGAAAATATGATCTGCTTCACTATAGATATAAGTCTACATGAATGAATGGAGAAAACATGCACAAAAGGACCCAAGAATAAAGAACAGAGTCTTCAACAATAGTACAAGATCATTCAGAAGTGTCTGTGTGGGAAAACAAAACACAGTTCATATCCAATGTGGATATATGTAGTGCTAAATGTGCTCAGACATGCTGGTCATTACAGAACAACCCTAAAGGGCATTGTGTGGGATGGGATCATCAGAGTGCTGTTGTTTCTGTCTGGTTCCTGCTAACCAGTGACTCCTCTGACCTCTTCCTGCTCTGAATGGAAGCATATTAACACTCCAGGCTCTCAGCAGCATTTAACCAATTTGGTAAATTATCTGTGAGGCCACTTTTATAGGGCTTTCTTATTATTCAGAAGGAGGGGGAGTGGAGAGAGAGAGAGAGAAAGAGAGAGAGACAGAGACTTGATATGGGCACGAAGACCCTGCTCCCATTTACATACATTACCAGTGCTTTGCCTTTCTCAGATTCCCATAGAGGAAGCACCTGTTAGCCTCCCACAATCTTTCCCCTCTACCCTCCTCCCGCTTTTCTTTCATCCCTCCATCACTGTAGCTTCTCAGCCTCGACCTCTTAGAATCACCCCACAAGCAGGTGTTCTCTGTCAAACAGCCGATTCCCCTCACAGCCAGCAGAGAGAGGGGGGGGGGGCCCAAAGAGAGGGAACTGACCAGGAGGCCAAACTGGGCCCATGCACGGGAAAGGGGAAGACTTAGAGGCCTGGTGCTGGGAGCCCCTCCAGCAGGGTAACACTGAACCCTGCCTGGTCCAGGTGTTTGATACCATCACTTCTTATTTACCCCATGTGGACATACAGTTGTTCCCCGGGCCTCGACTCAAAACAAATTGCTGGAGCGGAGGGTTTGTAAAAGAGATGTCTGTTCTGTCGGCGGAGGGGTTAAAGTTAATTTGATCGGGCATGTGTACTCTGGGCGAGGAGCAGAGAACATCTGCATTCAGTGGCATGGCCCCATTTGTTGCAATTTTGGGTCTCATTTCCATTTGCAAGAGAGATAACTGCTCGCATATGGAAGCAATAGATAGAAGAGGTCAATGCAATTTCTTTCACCGGGGGGACGAGGCAGGGAGAAAAACCCTTGTGCAGTAATCTTAGTTGGCATAGGAAGAAACAAAAATCTGGGGTTTGGGGAAAGGAATTTCTTTCATTGCAGTGATTCCTTGATTCCTTTACCAGCCAATAACAATCCCACACCCCTTCCAAACCCACTCCAATCACTACTATTATCGCTGATTGGATCTGGTGACATGATGTTGTACGTGTTCGAGCTCTGCCTGGGCGTAGCACTTCAAATGGCACTCTGATAATAAATTAGAAAAAGATACAGCTAGTCATCGTGTAATGCAGAAAAACTGTGGAAAATCAGACTTTATTGCAGCAGAAATAAGAAGATATACGCAATGTGGTTCGTTGTTTGTAGACTTTGTGTGTCAGAACATTACAGACACTGATTTAAATGATTGAAATGTGTTGGTGTTGATTTTTTAGAAAAAGAATTGACATATTTTACAATTAAACAATAATCAAACCCTCTCTCTCTCAACAAGTCTCCAAATTAAACAACAAAATGTGTTGCTTGTTCGGCACTCCAGAACGACACATGGAAGTGTTTTCTGATCTGATCTGATCTCTGTTACAAATCACTGTTGAAAGTTTACTGATGTGAAAACGGTTATGGTTAAGGTTTGGTTAGGTTTAGGCACAAACAACTAGTTGGTTGGGTTTTTGAGAAACGTCGTGGTTAAAATGCTTTAAAAATCTCTCTATATTTTCTGTTTTTCTTAGAAGGACAGAGATATGCCACTTACAATGTCATAAAAGTGGTTAAAAAAAGAGGAAGTCTAATTTTAAGCAACAAATCTGATAATTTTTCTTTTTGAGGTTTTAAATTGAAGCATGGAAATAGGAGTAAGGGGTCTGCATGTGCTGGCATGCAGAGATTAGGCTGGTAGGAGGATCTATGGAATTCTTCTAATATGATGTTAAGATAAAGCAAAAGGCAACCACTGTGCTGGTCAGTCGTATGGATTAAACATGCGAGTTGAATAACACATCACATGCAGCTACAACATCATAAAATCTCTCAGTAGGCATCTGAAGACATGCTGTTATTCACCAAAGCTTTTTCCCCCTGAAAACCTGACTAACTAATGGAAAACTCCAGGCACAAACTCCAGACATCATTATGTTGCAGACGATAACTTCACAACATGACGCACAAACAAGGGCCAATCTAATCTTCATACACTGTCTATGGATGATTCCAATCTTCTCTTTCATACTCGTCAGTCTAAACTCAATACACTCAATCCACGGTGCTCTGATATCCCCTAATAAGGCAAGTTAAACCCCGAGCTTGCAACTGTTATGAAGTCACCAGAGAGCAATTACGCTTTAGCTTGATAGTTAGCAAAGGACCAGAGGAATGTCTTTTTTCTCCCCATAATGCCAGGACTTTGGAGACTAATCTAATTGAGTGTCTTTTTTTGTGTGTGTGATTATTTATGATTAGAAAGTGTTAGTGGGAAATCTGGGGGAGATATCTGGAAATAGGGAGTGTTTGATGCGGATCAGCGTCGTGCCGCTCTCCCTGATTAATTATGTCCGGAACGTCTAATGGCTGCGTCTGCTTGGGAGGGGTTGCCTCTCTCGAAGACAAAAGCCCCCAAACTTTTTAAGTGTTCTTTGAACTGAAATGGTGAAACTGAGTGATTCTTGGTTGTAAATCCTGAGCTGCGTGTTGGGTTCAGACAAACTGATTTACGAAAGAAATTGCAAGAAAGACTGCCTTGTTTTCTGTCAGTGATCCATTGAATATTATCGTTGGATTCTTTCTTTCAACATCGTCTCGAGTTGTGCAGCGTGTCTGTAACCCTCCGTGCAACTCAGCCTCCCGTCTCCTTACCAGTGCCCCCTGAAGCCCTCATTTCCTGTTGGGAATCGGCAGAATTGGATAAAGGACACGGCTAGGGGCCTCTTGGGGCCCGGATTAGGGCCTGCTGGAACACAGAGAGCCAGTCTGGACTCTCTGAGTCTGGATCTCCATCCTTAAAAAAAATATAACTGACTCAAGAACCCATTCAATCCCAACAGCAGAGAGGTATATATGTCCCTGCAGCCAAAGCAGGTGCTTTTTATTTTTCTTCAAGGAACAAGGGAATGGTTAAGGTAATGGTTTCAACTTTAAGAACAATTTCGCCACAAACAGTGGAACAATGGCACTCCTCCACCCTGTTTCGGGAGCGTGGGTTAGTTTGAACCTCGGTGTAGGACTGTGCCCTGACAGAGCTGACAGAGAGACGTTTGTGTGTGTTGAGAGAGAGCTCATTAAGAGGACTCGTGTTTGTTCAACAGATACCAAGGGCTCTCTTTCTTCCAATAACAACTCATTAATGAAGGTTTGTGTGTGTAAGGGAATTAGAGTGGCTGTAGTCATGAATCATGAGACACATCAGTCTTGTGTTATTGATCAGATCCCAAACACCAGACTGACAGAGATAAACACAGCGGCAATGTGAGAAGCAGGAAGAACAACAGCTGTTTATGTATGTCTATTTATCCAGATGCTTTCATGATGGACTATTGAATTGCTGTTATGCTTGACTTTAAACCCAATAATCAGATTATCCCAAATAGCTGCATAATGCATTTAGTACTATCTTTTGAATTATCTTATTATTGCTAATATGACGGTGTGATTTAAAATGGTTTAAGTCATTTACATCAAAAAGCATACTTTACATTACTGCCAAGCCACCATTTTTCGTAACATACCATGAGTATTTAACGGGTGAGGCAGGCGATGTTAAACATCCCTTTTTTAATTGTTAATAAATCCTATGAAAAGACCCCAAACCAGCAACGTGTAAGTCAATTCTCTCTGACTGCACACTGTCTGTGGCTGTCATCCAAAGTCCATCCGTTGCTACTGAAGATGGAAGTCTCAAAAAAAGGGTCACAAATATATTAAAAACAGACTAAAAGACCTTTTAGAAAATGTTACTCAAACAGACACTTAAAATAACAATCTGAGCTTGTTGGTGGAAAAAACAAGCACTTACAGCCAATTTTGCAGACCAAATTAGTCATTTAGACCCCCCCAAAAAAACAAAAAAACATGGGCTAAATCCATCTGCTAAAATGCAAAAACACTGTTATGATCCTAAAAGAAATGCGTGGAGTTAATACTGACATTGCCAATCCCATGTCATGGGACACAAACACATGCCTTCACTGTCACATTTCAGCACCGCAACAACAAAGTACACTGATTCGGATGGAGGATCAGATGGATAAACTGAGCTGCCGGGAGCAAACACACAGATGGGAGGGAGAAAGAGAAAGAGAAGGAACTGAGAGTAATCAGTTATCATTGCTGTGATTTACGGCCCCGTTTTCACGTTAAACACGTTATGTGTACAATGACAACACCCCAGTTTATTGAAAAATACCTCCCTGCTTAAAATAAAGAAGTGTTCCATTTTTCCCTCTTCAAAGAATCGGGTCTGCTGCGGGGAAGGAAACGCAATTATGTAGATTATTACATCTACATGTAAAAAAGGAGGAGAAATGTGGCTTGTTGTGGGGGGAGGGGGTGGGTAATGGGCCCTCAGCTCGGTATTCATGTCTGTGAGATTTACATTTGGTGCTCAGTCGATTCCGGAGCTCTCCAACTCATCTTGGCCCGTGCAGCTTCCTGTGCGTTATTACCTATCAAACGGTTGATTGTTTAGTTTTTTTTATTCTTTACAGAGCGTTAGACAAAGGGGAAAAGCTAGTTTAACGGCTTGCAAAGTCAAGGCACGGCCCCACAAGATTCCACTGCTTCTCTGAGAATGCCTGGAAATGGGAAACATGTGTGCTTTGATGGCATCGATTCTTTTCATTATTAGTTTGTTTTGAATTAGGCTTGTGATTGCAGGATCCTGGGAGGCTTTCACTATCCATTAAAATGTTGATTTGACAGAATATAGCCCATTTTTGATAGGTGCCTTTGCACACCTTGAAAAGCTAGCTGTTGTTCATTTTAATGATCGCATGAAGTAATGCGATACTACATTGATCTTTATTGGGACATTCTCCCTTTCCCGAGTCGTTCAGCGTGTGGGGTGGGGGAGGTTGGGGGGGTCAGGGGTCACCAGCAGTGTGATCAGACTCTGTATGATGAACACAAACTCAAATTATCTTGCCGGGACGGAACAGAACTGTAGTAGCACCTAAAGCTATATTGCATTTATAAAAAGTTTTCACCCAAACATCACAGCCGCTGTCTCATCAAGTGTACATATCAAAATGCTGTCAGGGGTGGGACTTATTTACCAAATGGGAAAATCAAACACATGCTGAAGCATTATTTTAATGTTAATTAAATGATCCTAGATATCACTTTTGTGCATAATGTATGCCTTGAGGTCTTTGAACCCAGAGTACAATTTTGCACAAGTCATGCGGTGAAACAACAAACACAACATGAAATCTCTAATCTCACACCTGTGACTGGCTGGCACACGGTGTGATGGGTCCACGATAAGGATGGGTCCTAAAAATAAGATCAACTTTTATAATTAAAAATGTTAAATGTTCACAATGCCCAAGCGATCTCTTAAAAACTATTAAGAGATCACTACTATGTGATTTAAGACTTACAAACAATCCAAAAGTTCCATCCATGAACCCATTCCTTTTCTGTTGCAGGGCAGAACTCAGTTAATTCGTGTAGTTCATTAAAATTGACACAAATCATTGTGTCCGTGACTCGGATGGTTAGAGCTCCTTCAGATGGATTTGATGAAAACCCAGCTTCCATGGCTGCACACTCCCCGATCAGCCTGGCAAATTGTGGCAATGCTGCATCTCAAATGCCGTTCCCTTACACAATAGCAGGTAGCCATTCAAAGTGACAGCATGGTCACAACCAATAAGCCAATGGTGATTGGACCTCTTGGGGTTGGATTTATTTTAATTCACTAATCCTGTAATGGTGGAGCCGCGTCTCCTTGGCTGTGGGGCTCCTTGCTAAGGGATTGACAGCGCCGAGCCATGGCCAGCCTGTCTCATTGCTTCAACTGAAAAAACTCACAGAGCCACTAAGCGGTATTTGACTCCTTAAGCTCCTAGAGGACTAAGGTTAGGGGCTGACGGGGGGTGCAGGGACAGAGGAAGGATGCAGGCTTGGTGTGCTGATGGTAGCGGTGGTGTTGAGGCCAAGAGGAGGGAGGGGTGGTGTGGTAGAGACCTAACAGACGAAACATTCACCCAAAAAGTGCATCGCCTGGACTAATGGGGAAATTATTTATGAACTATTTGCAGTGCACCTGAAAATACCTCCAGTGAAATTATGTTTGGCAACCTGAACTGCTTTGAAGTCAATGGAGTGGCAATAAAAATTAGGCCTTCATTAGAGAGCTGGGCCTTTCAAACTGAATTGGCCCAGTCTCGGCGGGTCAGGGGCATTTAGGCAGCACTCTGCTTCCTTTAGCTCTGGCAGCCACAAACACATGGAAGCAATTTCCCTGATTCTCTGCAGTTTTTACGATTTTCCCCTTTAATTTTTTTTTTCTCACCGCACTGCGCTCCTTTTATGTTGCATTTAGGAAATTAACACTAACTGACAAATTACTTTGTCAATAAAAAAAAAAAAAGGCAGAGCTTTAGAATGTTGAAACCGTGAGCGGCCCAAGGACCAGCGTTCTCTCGGCAACAAAGAGATCCTTGATGGCTGTTTAGACATGTCATCCCACAGCCTGGCTTTATTTTATCAAGTGTACATCGTTTTTCAACTGAAATAAATGTAAGGCATTCATCTCCCTTGTGTGCAGTACTTGTGCTGCATGTCCACTCAGAAATTGTTGCACTTAAGGAAAAAAATAAATAAAGTCACTTGAAGGGATTTGGGGGTCATTTGCAAACTGCTTTACGCTGTGGTCAAGCACAAATCTCATTCACAAAAAAACTGAAGGCAGTCGACTGAAGTGAAACTGTGTAATCTTCAGAAAACCAGATGCCCCAAAGTCCAGGGGATTGTAATCTTCAGAGATGTAAGCTAATTACTTAATCACTTGCATTTGTAAATCTTATTATTGTAAAAGAAATTGCTGTAGTGATTAAATTACTGATATTTATCTCCTAATGGCGCTGATTAGGAGGTGATGCTAATCTGTCATTCTGAAAGGCTGATATTAACGGCATCAATCTAAGAAAACAATAAACACTTAATGTGAAAGAGATGTTTTGTGCACTCGGGGACCAGATGGCCTGCTTTAGTCTGGAATGTGCAATATTCCGGCCCGCTTGGCTACACCGCTAATGATGGGAACCACAAACTGTTGACTTATTTAATTGAGTTGTTTTGCCCCATTAACCTGTTGTCTGACACAGCGGACACATGAGATGGGAATGAGCATGTTTTGGGATTGTTTTGCCGTGCTTGTAATCCAGTCAAAGATCTAGTTAGTTAAATCATATTAAAATGACTTAAAATGGAAACTTTCATCGTAACATAACACACTATGTTATAACTTAAAATGTGTTGCAGTGACCTGAGCAGTACAGAACAGTATTAAGGTTTTTCTTAAACACACCAGGTTCTTATTCTCGCTCGATTTTTGCATATTTTGTGCACCTTTTCTAAACGCTTTGAAATAATCCCAAACTGTGGTAGCGTGTGAAGCTATTCTCCAGTGCTTGCTCTAATGCTACAGAAGTAGCCATAAATTATGCATCAGGAATATGTATATGTATTGACTTTAATAAGAGCTATTTCCTACATGCCAGCTTTTGTACCTGCTGAAGAATCACTAGGGTGCCTCCTAACACCAGACACGCACGCTTGTTCTCTCACTCACACGCTCCTCCACTGACTTTCAGCTGGGGGAAATGAAACAAAAAAGAGCATAATTAAAATAATAATAGAGTCTCCTCTTGTTTGGGGGTTCAGATTTTTTTCACAGCTGCATTTGGCAACGTTGGAGGAATTTGCAGGAACTGTCGAGGAGTGTTTGTGTAAATAAGTAAACTCTGCTTTGTTAGATTGTGATACCCAATCAAGTCAGCACTGACAGCAGTTCTCTCGCTCCGTCTTTCCCTCTGTTTTCCTTTCTCTTTTTTTTCTCTTTTCTCTCTTACCTGTATCTCTGACGTGACACTCCATCGAGTGTTAGTGTTGAATACTTAATGACACAGAAAAACAACAATGCCACTCATTTAACTGTGAAACAACAAGCTCCGGGCACTGCGATGCACACTGACACGTACTCACAAACAAATGTTACTCTGCTTTACTCCTCCATATTCCCCGGTCAAACCAACTCCATGTCCCCCTTCCCTGACCCCGAATGAGCTTTACTGTGCTGTGCATGTCATTTGTCCACTTCTCCTTCCTTTTTCTAGCTAGTTGGCCTCTAGTGCTTTTTGTGTCTATGAATGCTAACATGTCTTACCTTGCCCTGGGCGAGAAAGAAAGAGAGTATACCTGGTATTTGGCCATTCTGCTCCTGTAGTCTCTCTGGAAACCTCAGACAATAACATTCATACGCTCTCACAAACACACACACACACACACTGACAGTCTGGCTGAGGTCTCGCTGGCGCTGCTTGTCAAAACCGAATAACTGTTTGTCCTTTCCATGTGTGCGCTGGCCATGTGGTGCCCTTCTCAGTGAGAAGGAGGCTAAAATGGCTGTTGACACGAGAAGACAGCAAACTCACTGCTGCGATGTGGGCTCCCAGTCCCTCATGCCATTATAACACAACACACTGATTCCACATAGTGGTGCTAGTAAAAAGAAGGGGGTCAATCAGCGGACTGAACTGTGAAAACCACAAAGAAGATGTCATCAAACAGAAATGCTTAGGTACACAGGCTGAAAGATGGATGATAAACAGAGGGGGCAGGGCACTATTAAGATGACATCAGGGACAACCTCTCAACAGCTGCATGGGAGTGCCGCCTGTTATGGAGGACAGAAAATGGAGGGCAATACAAGGGAACACTGATAGACTAACAGCAACAAGGGGAGGGGAGTCATCACCAGTCTAAGCATGTGCTGATTGAGCCTGGCTCTTTTTAACCAGCAGGCCTTTGGAGACCTGGTAGTTGGCAGCGGGGTCACGGGAGTACCAGGGGAGACACAGAGCTTCAAAAAGCTCTCTGTGCTTTATTGAGCAACTGCGTGTTACGTGGAATGCGTCGCGCTGAGACTCACTTAGTCGTGGTGGGACCTGTTCTGATTGAGGTAACAGCTGGGATATGACATCAGCTAGAGTGTTGGCCATGTTTTCACTCACTGGAGCAATTCTGCTCTTAAAAGGTTCCATCAGTACCACTCTGGCGAGTTGCAGAGAGTTGCTTTTCATCTCGTTGGCTGTGCAATCTGCCAGCTGGTCAGAGTGCCCCTCGTCAAGAGGGACAGAGACGCCAGAGTGCTGTACTCATAAGTGCCTCATTGTCTTTATACACTCGGTGTGCACAAGTGAGATGTGAGCACTTGTATTCTGAACACACAGACACACACACACACACACACACACACACAGATATAAGACTATTACAATACAATTTTTCCATTCATGTCTGCTCTTAAGATTGTAATTGAAACCAAATGGCACCTATATCTCTCACCTATGACAAAAATGGATTTCATGTGTGGGAGATGTTTTGGCAACATTTTCTAAACTTTGGTTTGACCTCTGCACAGGTACTTGTGAATAAATTTTCATGAGCGGTGCTGAGCTGCGCTTTGGATTCAGCCTCCAGTCACAGTTTCCAACAGGGGCCTCTTAAAAAATACTAAACTCAACCTCCTCGGAGTACACACTGCGATTTAGCACTTGAATATTTCTAACATAAAAATCCCATTCTCCCCCCTGTCTTCTGTCCAAGTATCTTTCCACTGTGACACCGAGGGACCAATTGAGACAGAAATCTATTTGCACTGCTCTGTGGCGTGCATAAGTCTGTGCTCAACAGAAAGCACACATCGCCTGGAGTGAGTAAATCACCAGGGTAGAAGAAAAGAATGGTGAAAAAAAAAAATAACAGGCAAAACGCAGCTACAAAGCAGCTTATCACATTTAGCATGTGCTTATTAGGCCTCGTGCCTCTGCGTCGGTTGCCGAGAGATTGAGTTGAGCTATTTGAACTGGTACAGACTGATGGTGAGTCTGGGGTATTCTGATGAAATGCAGTGACATAGTCAAACTCTCAAGGAGGCCTGCTGTTTGGGCTGCTCTCTGAGTAAACAGTGAGATCAGGAAGATGCACATTTTGATACATATTTGTGTAGAAGCACTGTGAGCATTTGACTGAAAGTTTACAGGAGCTGTTAGCAGACTAGATTACTACTCAGATTGACATTTTTCATACCACGCTATGAATGAGCCCCCTGGTAACCATTAGTAACCATTTTAAAGGAAAACACCTACAGTCTGCTCAGTGGTAAACCAGGAAAAAAACAGGTCGATATTGTTAATACTCCTTAACTGGGGGAAGCGGTGGTCAGTGAGCACCAGATCCATTTGAATCACATATCAGAGAGGTGGACGGTGATTCATCGCTCTGCAACCGGACCAGTTCTTTCTGGTTTCTAGCATTTTCAAAATAAGACAAAACAATAAGATTTGTTCCTGGCTGGCTGGCAGATAAACAGGAAACGGTAAACATACTGTAGGAATGGTCAACACTTTAAACACTGTTCGAAATGAGTGTGCAAGGAATACTTACAGGTAACCGTAGCAACAGTAGAAACTTCAGAAAAAGGATGACGATTTAAACACACTTCAGAGCTAGTAATATTCATGCAGTTGAATGGGAATTACCTGTTTATGCTAACCCAATGCTATTTGATCATTTAGGTTAACGTTACTCACACAATGCCTATTAAAGTATTTGTGTTGTTTTTGGAAAATACTATTCAAAATCAGGTCAGATATATCAACCATATTCTTATAATCTGTTTTAACTCTTCAGTCTAAATGGGTCACATATTAGCAAGCTAATGTTGGTTTTGTTTGGCACTTCAGTTAGCTTCTAAGCAGTTACAGGGGTTGCACTTACACAATTGGCTCCAGTGGCCTCCAGAGGGGACTCTACAGAAGCATGGAATTAAAAGTTTGTTTTACCTCCAATTTTTAAATGCTGATGAACGGTGTGTATTAAAAGGGAGGTGTGGCCCCAGTGTACAATATGTCTTTGACATCACTGATCAGGGCGATTGACACAAAGCACAAGCTAATGAAGTGTGCTTTCATCCCACTTTGGGATGTTTTAAATACACAAAGACTGACCCAAAAGGATGAGTCTTTGGTGGGGTTGCTATTGTCTTGTTCCCCAAATCAATTCACACAGTCATTCATTTAAATTCAAAACCCCTACATTTTTGTACTTCTCTTAGAGCGGGTCGATGCTGTAGACACTGTTCAGTAGTTCTGCCCCATCAGCTTTAAAAAGCTATGGCAGGTTCTCACAACATGCTACCCTTCCTCTGAAGCCTAAAGGGAATCAACAGCATTGTGACTGCCTCGGCTAACCTAAGCTTCCCTTTGATTCCATGCCAAAACAGGGCTCAAATAGCAGTCGCATGTTACTCCGGCCCATTCTCACGTCATACAGAATAAAGTGCTTCGATCAGAGCTGCAGTGTTGTAGAAAGGTATGAGAGAGAGAGAGAGAGAGAGAGAGAGAGACAGACAGAGAGAGACAGAGTGACAGAGAGAGCTCACGTGCATTGGAGTACTTTAAGTCAAACAGTCGTTTGCCCAGGAAGAGAAAAACTGTTTTGTCTTTGGCCTTTGATAAAAGTTACTGTTGACCCTCCAAACACCAACCGTTCATTTACCAGTCAGTGTCTTAGCTGGAGGTCACACATCCCGGGGTTTTCCTCAGTAAAGAGAAACTGATTGATGCTAATCAGAATAATGGTTTTCTGTTTGCTCCAAAAGAATAGACAGTCATAAATAATACCCCCCCCCCCACACACACACAGGCACACATCTTTTCCTCCCTGATTCCCGTCTTTTTCAAATTTCGCAGCTACATTTCAGACAGACCTAATCCGGAGCTGAGAAATTCCCCGCTTCTTCCCCACTTTGATCAGAGGAAAGTTTTGCAAATTCTGTGTGCTGAGAGCAGCCCTCAGCCTCATCCCCCACCCTCGCACCAACAGCCTCCGTCAGCCCCCTGGTTCATTAGCCGACCTTTAGCCACCAAACAACAATTAGGCCTGTCGTTCACTCGTTGGCTTGACTCTGCCAGGCCGACTGTGCAGCGAGGAATAGTCCCTGACTAATGATTGGCTAAAGAGACCTGACAGCATGTTACAGCCACAGCTGTAATTGAAAACAAGCTCTAACAAGCCTTTGAACAGGAAGAAGAAATATTTCATAAGCTTGATGCAATTTGGTGGGTGCATGTAATGAAAATAATGAATGTGATTCCCTCACATTTCTAACTTATAATTGATGGGTGTTTTTTCTGGAAATAATAAAAGAGATCGAGACAGATGCAGGGAGTGAATAATTTGAAGATTATGATCCCTTTTCCATTTCGATGTGACAAAATGATTTCCTTGGCATTTTGTAGCTGTTTACATACTAATTTGTTGTTTTCAGCGTTTATAACAAGACTGAGGTTTTGCTCTTCAAAACAGCTGCTGATACATTGAACATGGGGTGCTTGACATGCAGCTTATTATTTCACGGACAGATCACATCCCAGACTCAATCCTTCCGGATAACATCGCTGGGATACGTGGTCATCTGGCTTTGCTGTCCTTTCCGATGCCATTTAGAGGCTGGACTGCTTACAGCCTGTCCTGCCCAGCCAAGCTTGCATAGCTCATATGTTTTTCAAGCATACATTCCAAGTGTTCCAGCTGTTCCAGCTACATCACGCACTGATGAAAACACGCTAAAAACAAATATTTAGATTATGAAGCTGTGCCCTTATCATCATTTTGTGAATAATTTGTGAATAATTTAGCTATGTCATTTGGAGGGCAGAGCAAATACATTCTCTGCAAAATTAGCTAAAGTTGGAATGGTGTGAGGGGAAAGTTTTCTGCGCTCGCTGTGGCCAAAATTGGGACAAGAAGATGAAGAAATTGGACATCAAAGGCTAACACAATATCAGAGTCCACTAATCAGGACATCCGCATACGACAAATGTCACAGAGCGAGCAAATGAAAGGCTGAAATGATGAATTGGACCAAATTACATGGAAAAAAAACAATCAAATATTCAAAGAGGGCACACAACTTTTCCCCTCTGACATCAAGGGCAGGCAGAAAGTAATCACACGACTGAAATGTTCATCATTGCCTCCGTTTAGTGTAAGAGTAATAAAAGACATGTCAGAGCTGGGAGAAGAATCCCAGCCTGGCTTCTCATTACCCACGGGGGACAGAGACACTTTTGGGCCTAATAAGGACACTATTTAGGCAAATTAGGGCCTTATTTGAATGTGGCTGCTGATAATAAGGCATGTTTGCTGTTGTTTGTTTTCTAATCTTTGGCATATTTACCCGGCATCGCCACTGAGGAAAAAAGGGTGCATCTGATTTGCTCTTTACTTTGATTTTAATTCTCTGAGCAGGGCACCCTTGATGTGTTCTTTGAATTCACCAGGGATGAATCAAGATGGGGTCTGAATTTTTAAACAAGGTCCTCTTTGCAGCTTATTTTATAGGATTATCACTGTCCTTGTGTGGGGGTAGTCGATGGAAGTAGTTACCTGCGAAAATTTAAGTTTTCTCAAGTAGGTTAATGCCTGGAAGTTGAAGGCGCTCAGTGAAAGTGCAATTGGTTTGACACAGCAGGTGATGCATTTGACGTGTGTGTCTGTGCATGAAGGGCTTCGTAAGCAAACAACAAAGAATTCTCCGCTGCAGTGTTGGTACTACACAAGCTACCAACTACAAATCCTTCTTTGGATCTCTTTGTCCAGTTTAAGATGTTTGGTAATGGTGTTACAGCCCGTGGTTATGTCTGACTTGGTCTGTTCTTCCTGTTTTATTTTGAAATTCTTTCCTATCTTGTCCCTTAATTTCCTGTGTCTCTTTGATTATCCACACCTGCTCCCTACTGCCCTTGATTCCCGTGTTAACCACTTCCCTACTTATACCAGTCCTGTTGCTTTGTTCCTTGTTGATTTGTTGTTGCTTGTCACGTGCTAGTTTCATGTTCTTGTTTTGGACGTCTTCCTTGTGCTTCTGTTCCCCAAACCTTGACCTGCCTGTAAGTGTTTTGTGAAATAAACCTTTGACCTGCTGTAGCCTCCATCTGTCCAACGGGATTATAGTGGATGCATTCAAACACAAGTTTAGTCATCCGACTCGCATGGAATGGATTTATTATGAAAGTCAAAAGTATGCAGAGTTGATATTTGATGTTGAGGCTCTGACCTCATCAATCCCTGCGAGTATAAACCAAGCTCAGCACGGCAGACTCTGGAGAGCCTACAGGTGGATGCTAGAGAATTGAGAATTGGGGCTTATTAAACGCTTTATGACTAGCAGCATCAGCAGAACCGTCGTTTTGCAGAAACTGTTTGCAGAAGAGTTGGCAAATGAACAGAACAGCAGAGAAAAAGAGTGCACAGAATATTGATAGCTTAAATAAACCACCTTATTGCACCTTTCTAGGGTGTTGAATATATTTTGCAGCCAGCAGAGCTTCTATAATACCTGTGCATGGCAACTATGGTATGGTATGGTAGACTTGGAACACAGGGAATGCTCACCCAACTTTTTATGCTTAAGATAAGGCAACGAGACGACACGGTCAAGGTCAGGGACCATTACGGTTAATAAGAAGGCAAATGTTAATGATGCAAACTGCAGTTTCCAACATGAAAGTCAGACTAACCAGTTCACAAGCTTCTCTCCATTTCAGTCAACACAGACACTTTTATATGAAATGTTGGGTGAAGTGACACACAGCAGATGATCAGAACATGTATATTAACTTAAAAGGTTGAGGCTGGCGCTGTTCTTTATTTTTGCTGTCAACAGATCCCACGAAAAGACCCAAACCAACAATGTGTTAGTGTGTCTCTCGGTGCTGTCTGACTTCCCCAGCCTGCCTGTGGCGCTCAGCAAAAAGCCCTTTTGCTCCTAATGAAGATTTAAACATTTTAAAATGGGTCACAAATATATAGTTTCATTTTTTAAAAGGCAAAATATTTTCTTTAAAAGAACTGGAAACTTAATCGGGAGTATTTGTTGGTGGTTATTTGTAGTCAGAACCAAGACATTAACTCGTGATCTGCATGTTAGCACAAGCAGCAAAGACTTTGACACATATATCCTTTTGCCACCACCTTCAGGATGTTAGCATTGCACATATGTCCCATCATCTATCAGGCTGACTGCCATGGGATTTGGTAAACTCATTCATGCTCCACTCATTTGATTGTGATGACCCTATGGCTTTTCCTCTAGCACAAACCTCAGGACAAATTTTATGTTAGACCCTAAAAATAGCATGACGGTCACTTTTTTTTTGTGCGTTCCCTCCAATACTTTGGAATTGAGGACTGCAACGAACACAGCTGCCTTTATGGGGCACAGCATTTCCTTAGACGAGGAGATAGAGACACAGAGGGAGACAAAGACAAAATAAGGGGGAGACGCTGCAGCCGTTTTTGCCATAGACAAAGGCAGAGGGGAGAGAAGACAGAATTAATTGGACAGTGAATAAGTGACAGCCATTCCCGTCCTTTAGTGCTGCGCTTTCTTCTCTCCCAAGTCCCTCTTCTCTCTAATTGCACGGTGGACATCTCTGAGCACTTTGGGGAATTTCACCCGCGATCTGGCACAGATTAACCGTCCCACTATGCTTTGTTGCTGCTTTATTTGCATGATAATTAGTTGGTGGCAGTGTGTATTCTAATTAATTTATTATTTCACAAATATAGGTACACAGGGAAAGAGTGAGCTAGAGAAAAAGAGGGAGAGGAAAATAGAACAATGTGCATTAATTAAAGTGATTAAAGGATTGACTGAACTTTGCCTTGATGTGTTTATTCAATTAATAAGCAAAGTGGCAGATGACTGTTTAACTTTTATCACGATTAATTGTAACGTTTTCGTTCATTTAGGCTCATTTATCTTACACTCATCCTCTTAAGCCATCACATCAATCTTTACCCATTCAATCCCGTCTTCAATTCCAAATCAAACTATGACTAAAAATCTATGAATTACAAGTGAATTAATTAGTGTGTGATCATATAGTAGTTAGATATTTACCAGGTTAGGGTTTGACACTAATAAGTTATCATTTTTTACTCTGTGTTATAATGTCCTGATAATCTTTCTTTACTGGAAATTACACTGGTGCCATATTATCACAGCAGGGTACATCAATTGTCTCCACAAGGTCATCTAAAGAATAGATGTCTTGTTGCACATTATTTGGGTAAGTTTATGAGCACGTCTCAAAATGATTTATCTAATCTTTGCTGAATTTAGAGATTCTGAGGATTTCTGATTTTGTTTGGAAAAGTTTGATTCCCACAAAAACCCCCACAACAGAACATCCATATTACCTTTGTATACATCATGTGTCCATCAGTGTGACAGGCACTCTGTCTCTTCTTGCTTCCTGACTCTGGAACACAGGACAGCGCTACATCCCCCCCCCTCACCCTCCTCTTCACCACCCTTACAAAGGTCTCTCTGAGGGTTGGATGCCAGGGAGCAGTTTGAGTTGAGCGCTGGCAAAATTTAAAATACCTCTTTATTGTCCGCCTCTGTATCTGCCTTATTCCCACAGCATTGTCCAGGGGAACAAAGCGAACCATCTATTTCTGTGATGGAAGCCAATGGTTGGTAAGAGGTTCGATTTGAGTGTTGAGGATGCTATTTGCCTAGAGAAAGCCTGAGGATGAGGGCTGATCGCGCTGGCAATAGAATCGGGCTGTCAGCTGGCATCTAGCAATAATTGCTTCCCATGGCAGGACCCCGTCGGCCGGGAGAAGAGGGAGCGCAGTGTGGAGAGTCAACGCGGGAATCCATTTTCACCGCGGCCCAATCATAATTGTTTCGCGAGCACAAGGATACTTGTTGCCAATCTGCGCGAGGGCCAAGCTCTGATTGACACCCATTGACCAGAGAGACCAGGGGATGTGGGGAGAGGGGTTTGGAAGGCCTTGAGTATCACCACCATTGTCACTGAAAGATTAGAAGTGGAGAAGGGGGTGGGGGTGATAGAAAGGTGTGGGGGGGGGGTAGCAGAGGAGAGAGGAAGAAGATGGAAGAGAACGGATCATAATAATCATGATTCCAATGTGTTTAATTATCCTGTTTCTTTTCTGATAGTTTCCTCTTTCATTATTTATCCTTTCAAAATCCGACCGTCTCCCTGGTGAACGATCATTTACACAAGTCAATAAAGCAGTAACCCTGAAAACAAGCAGCACGGCCAAATGTAATGATTTTCTCATCACTATACTCTACAGGGGCAAATGTATATTTGATCCGCTTTAAGCTGAAGGAGAACTATTGATTAGTAGTTGATAAGATCATCTCTTTAAATAGACACAGATGCCTTCCTTGCTTCATCAAAGAGATCCTTAACGCTGATTGTGATTACCGTGTGCTCTGCAGCTCAAGCGCGGGAACAACTTAATATCTGAAACCCGTGGCTCCACTCCTCTGTAAGACGGCTCAGATCTATTCGGTGAACAGCACCCAGGGAACTTATCACTCACCTGTCCAAAGCTAATTCCACCTGGTGTCAAGCATGGAATTGGATTTAAGGACAGAGAAGTTGCGCAGGTCGCTCTCCTGTCAGCAGGTCCCAGTGCCCCTCTCGTGTGTCACTTCAGCGCTGGGTGAACATGCTAAATTCCGAAAAGGTTATAGCGCCATCACAGGCTATCTGAGGCCATGGGCAAATCTCTGATGACATTCTCTATTCCCCATATACTCCACTACTTTGGACCAGGATCCCTTAGTATCTTTAAGCAGAAGCAGCACATTGTAAAGGGAATAGGAAGTCAGTGGAGATCCTGCCCCTGTGACAGTGATGTCCTATTATCTGTCAGGCCGACACACAAGAAAGATGCAGCTGTGTAGGGTTTGACTAGGACAAATACACCTCTAGCGGTACAACAGAAGAAACATTTTGTTGCTGACATTAACTGATTGTTGATACGAACCCATCAAACGAGCAGGTCATACTGAAAAGACGGCTTTGTGTCCTCAGTGGCATCAGTTTGGTGTGTTTTACCATTCAGAAATCAGTGGTTATGTCCATACATCGACAGAGTAATTGCCGTGGTAACAGTGTTGTTCAGAGGCTGGACAGGGTCATGGGTGAGAGATTACCCCGAAATATTTTTCACTGACAAGAAATGGCTGCCTCGGCCGTCATCCGCGGCCTGCTCCCTGCTTAGCCTTGAGGCATTCAAATTGACAGGTCTCATTATGTGTGAACTCCCAATATTCCCCTTCGTATTCCATAGCCTGTCAGTCTCCACCTGCCTGTCCATCTTGCTGCCGCATCGCCTCAGCACCCACTCACTGACAACCACCATCTCCTCGCAAGCGTTTAGGCAGGGAACGAGCTGGTGAGAGAGTGTGTGTGTGTGTGTGTGTGTGTGTGTGAGGGAGGGGTGTGTGGGAGTAGGCAGTGGCAGGCTTTATAGAAAGGGCCCAGCTATCTGCTGACAATCTGACAGGGGTCCTCTTGTAAACAAACTGCAACAACCAGTGTGATCTAACCTATAGCATTGTACTGCAAATTAGGAGGGAACTCACATGCACACACATACAAGCACCTACGTATAAATATACGTAGGTGCATACACATAACCACACACACACACACACACACACACACACATGAGGGTACCTCAGCAGAATCTTAAGTACCTAATGCAAACTGTATGTTTGTTGGGGAGGCACAGGCAGAGCACTGATGAGTGGCTCATTATGGCAACACCAGCACTACACACTGGGTATCGCATAATCAAAGCCTGGGGGTACGTATTAATTATCCTTTTGAATAGTGATGAAATTTTAAAAAGCTTCTCCTTAAGGCTCACATCACGGATAGATGAAACAAAGCGCAGCACAGCTTGCGCGCCCAGGCTCACATGTGTTTTTACATCTGTTCAGGATATTTCAATTTGATGCTCAACAAGCTGAGACTGAGATTAAAGGATAATAATGTGTCATCCTCCACACAAGCATCTCTTCCAGAGCGAGTAATAGCACATCAGCAAGCAGGCAGGCAGGCGGCTCGGCTTCTGGAGGAAAGCTAGCTAACAGCCATCACAGGCGAAGTCGATCCAGTCACGCACGTGTCTCCTGCTTGTCTCCAGTCAAGGTTGCTGAGGCACTGTCTCTCTCTTTCCCCTCACACGTACCACTTGACTGGGAAACGAGGATGGAGCAGCGAGGGGAGGGGTGGGGTGGGGGAGTTGTATTGAGATTTGCTTGAGAGAAATATTTATGAGCTGATTTTTTTTTTTTTTTTAAGAAAGCGTTGTCTTTAATGAACATGTTTAAAGATTGTTTCACCATCTATAATTTATTTGGTAGGGCTTCGTCAGGGAAACAGGGCTAGTTTCAGTTTGTACATGCGGATCCCTGATCGTGCCGGTGAAGAGCATCCTGAACATCTGCTTTGCCGGAGAGGTGCGACTGCTTGACACCGCTGTGGCACACGGAGGGACTCATGAGATATAGAGGCATTGTGAGCATGAAAATATTTGTTGCCAAATTGTATGAGGAGCTGCTGATTGACACTCATTGACCGACGAGGTGATGGAGGGAGAGAGGTTTGGAAGGCCTTGAATATCGGCATAACTCAGAGAAGAAGGCAGTGAGGGAGAAAGCAGATTTGTTGTCCTGGTAGAAGAATTGCGATACTGTTAAAGGCGTTGCTGTAATTTTCTGCCCTACATCCTGAGTCTTAATTGAACTAAACCTTTTCAATGCCCTTGAACCTTCTTTTATGTTGTATAATATCATGAATACTAATACTAACAGCACAGGAAAGCCAAGTACGTTTTATTTTTTCTTATCAGGCAAATCTATTTTTTATCAACTTTAAACTGCAGGACAGCTACATTGATTGGTAATTATTGATATCTTTTTTAAAAGATCCCTGTCTGCTTTAGTGGCGAGATTAACAATACATTTTATTATCACAGCATCCGTACAATGAAAAAGACTATTGTGAAAGTTTCCTGTGTTTTTTAAAGTGGTACTCAATTTAGCACTGCACTTCCATAACATTTGGGGACTCACAAGAGATCCATTAAAGACAGATATCCTGACTTGTAGTATTGGGTCAGGCTACAAAAACACTTAATCCTACATTTCCCATAATGCAACCAATAGCATCATTTAGTTTGACTCTCCCTGCCTGATAAATGACCAGGGGCCATGAACAGGTTCACCTGTACAGTCTAATTCAGTTGACAACCAGGGGTTCTTGTAGCCCAGCAGTCGCAACATGTGGAGACTGTGGAGGAACTAAATTCATTTGAAAAATAGAAATTACATCCACTATTAAGTCCACAAATCGAGTCAGCTGTAACACCTGAACACCACAGTTGCAATGGAAAGTGGGTGAAGACTAATGTTAGCATTAGCTAGCAAGCCAGCGAAGAAGGTGAAACTGCTAGCTAAAAGTAATGAACAAACAGTTGAAAGGGTTAGCTAAAGGTTATGGATACAAACAAATGACTGAAAGTTATGGATACATGTTTGAAGTACTGGATAAACAGTTTAAATAGAAGTAATTGATGGTTGACACAGTTAACTAACGGCAGTACAGCTATGTTGACAGGCATCACAAAGGCACTTACACACCTGTATGTGCCAATAGGCTGGTTGCTTTGTGAGCTGTTTGAGAGCCAGAATTTTCTTTCCTTAAAACAGGAGATATGAAAGTGATTTTGCAGTTGAACAGTATCAAAAGTCGAGGAGCCAGCCTTCATGACAACATGCATCAGACCTCCTTTGGTTCAGCAGAGCAACATTTGTCTGGATGTCTCCTTGTATGACCAGAGTGGATGATCTAATCGCCTGCTGCTGCTGCTGCTGTAGATACACCCTCAGTGATGACAGCATGGGTGAGCAGGTGAGGTCACAGCCAATTGTCACTAATAGGAGCGAGATCAGCCGCGACTAGCAACTGTGTAAAAACTCTAACCTTATTATTTACAAAGCTGCACCTCGAATCTTATCAGTCTCAAACGGAGGTTTGCCTTCAGCGCACGCGGCTGAGAGAAGATTATCAGTCAAAAAAGAAGAGAGGGGAAAACAAGCCATACTGTAGCTGTCAAAATTTCATCCTGTCTGAATTTATCCTTTACAAGTGCCTCACTATATGTAAACACAAGCACACACCCACACAAAGACACACAGGCGAAAACACACTGAAAAGTACACGCCTATGCACACACACGCTGCAATTTATTCCAGACAAGGATGTTGGAAAACCTGTCAGACTTTCACAAAGAAAAGCAAATTTATTTATTTATTTGAGTTCAGAGTAATTACAGGCATTACCGCTGCTGCTTGGCTGTGACATCTCTTTATAAAATCAGGTTCAGAGTGCGCCAAGTAGAGACGTGCCAGGGAGGAAATGTGACTCTTTTCCTCTTCTAATCTCTAATCAAATTAAATAGGTGAGCACTTCTTTTTCTGCTCTGTCTCTCTCTCTCTCTCTCTCTCTCTCTCTCTCTCTCTCTCTCTCTTTCTCTCTCTCCCATCACATGAGAGGGGAGAGGATAAGCTTTGCCTGAAACTGCCAAGTGCACATCTAGATACCATGAAAAATCCTGCTTGTCAGCACTTCCATAATTTCTGGTCCTGAGGAATTTTTCAATATGACTGCATGAGTACACATAGCAGCAGCTCAAGGAAAACACCAGAGCCAAGAATCCAATTGAAGGTATTTGTTTCCATTTCCGGCTATTTGGCAAAGATGAGACTAGATAAATATGTTATTCATTCCTGCCGAACACAGTGGCTTCTGTGGAAATATGTTACTCTTGCCTCTTTTCTTTGACTCTAAATAATTGAACAGAGAGAGAGGAAGGCCTCTGCAGGGTTCATATTGAGTTTTTACTGACTTTCCCCAACATCTGTTCCTACTGGCTGTCTTCCTTTACACACGCACACACACACACACACACACACACACACACACACACACACAGATTCACACTCAGACAGATCAGATGACAACACGACTGTCTGAAATTCACAGCTTTGAGGTTTTGACAAAATAAGCGGGATGAAGACGAGCGCAGGTACAATATGGTCAGACTCCGCTGGGTTTGCAGATGCTTACACTCCTCCTCTAGCACGAGCACCACCAGGCGCCCCAGGGCCCTGACAGAAAAGATATGACACATTTAAAAAAAAAAAACTAGAAGGGGGGAATGAAAACAACTTCCCCCATGAAGGAGAAAGAAAAAGCCTGTGTTTTACATCTCTCTCACTAGGACAGCTTCAGGGACAGTTTATGTGCGACAGACAAAGATACTTTGACATTGTCAGCTTCTGTCACTGACGCTACCAATGGTTGCTGGCGAGGAGTCGCTATACAGCAAAGCGGCCTGCTCCTCTTGTGCATGTGTTGATCTGTGTGTGTGAAAGATGGCTGGGTCTTTTGTGTGCAACTGGATGTCTAGAGGCCTTTATTATAATGAATGCCAGGTCTTCCCCCACTAAATCATATCAATAAATAAAACATAGGAACTCCTCCATTGTGGTTGATTCACACACACGGAAGAGGCGCAGGCCCCTTTTTAGCTCACTGCCACTTTAAGGGAGTGTAGCTTAGCTGTGATACAAATACACCATCATAAACACTTAAGATGAACAATCCACCTGAGACCGAGAAAGCAGCCCTTTTATCCACGTTGAAGGAGAACTATACATAATTAAGAGAGGAAAGTGTAAAGATATAATTGGTACGTTGTTGATAATCCTGATTACCATTATTAAGTAGTTTTTAAAGATACATGACTCTGAGCCATATTTAGAGGACCTAACTTATTAATCAGGCAGCTGTTTGCTGTAGCTCTTCGGAGAAATGCAGAACAAGAGGTACAGTAATAACTCAGTGTGAGTGTGTGTAAGGGGAGAAAATATATTGTTTTACGCTAATTTAGCTAATCATTTAGAAACGTGTTGAAAAAGCGACGTGTGCACTGGTTGAACAAACGTTTATGAGGATGTAAAAAGAGAAATGGAGCTGACAACATGAATTAACACAATCAGAATTCCATTTTAAATCACTAACTACATGAAACCAAAATGTTATAAATGACTCCACCACAATGGAGCGCACAGAGGGCCAGACAAGTTCCCCGTTGTCTCGTAGCAATCTTGGAAAAAGCCTTTGTTTCTTTGTGTTTTTGCACTGACTGCGGAGGTCATGTTGTGGGTCTTAGCCCCAGGTTTGAGGTTCCCTCTCAGGTGCTGTCTGCCGTCCAGACTTAGCTCACCCCCAACCATCCCCAGGCTCCACCGCTGCTCTTCAAACGCTGCTTGAAACAAACAAAAAAATAATTAAAACATAGTTGGATAAAAAAAAGGAAGATTAAACACTGGTTTGTAAGAAAATAATGGCAGATGTTTATTTTCAGAGGCAGATTATTTGTTAAAGGTAAGGAGAATTTAAATATCTAAAAGGGGAACTCAATTATTTTAGATTTTAAAACTTGTACAACATATTAGTGGAACAAATGACCACACATTTTGATTTGTAAGATTCTGTGCTTAAACATTATTGATCAATCAACATTATAAATTATAAAATTATCTTTATATAAGTTAAAATCAATTACTGATCTCAGAACAATGCTCTAAAAAGGGAAAACAACCTTTGAGCTAATGGACTTCAGTGAAATGCCAGGAGTCTAAGTAGAAAAAGGCATACTCGTTACAAAACCTGACTGCAACATACTAATACAATAAATCACAAAGTTTTCACTGTTCTGACTTCAGTCTAACAATCTCCTCAGTTATAATCACAGGGATCAAAACTTGTTAGAGTGTCACATCTGAATGGCAGAAGCCACAGAATTCACCATGTAGTTTATATATCAAGCACTATATACCCAAACACCAGCATTTCAGGGTGTTGAACAGGGCTTATTTGGGCTTTAGACTTGAAGTGAAGATGCTTGTCATCAAAGTCATACTGCCCTCCATTGGTTAAAACTCATATTACAACAACGGTGCTGAGGGTAAAGTCAGTATTGACATTCCAATTTGACTAATAGCAGTTCAGGGTTGTTAGAGTCAGGTGTGATAGAATTATTGCCGACGGTGAAAGACTTCATCATAATGATGCACAGCGTTTTCTTGAGGTCCGTTAATCGTTACAAGGTCCAGCTTCCAACACCTTGTTCCCCACAGTACGTTAAGTACAACTCGTGTTTTTCAGACGGAGGCACTGTTAAAGTTTCCGTCCAGGGTTTTCTGCTCTCTTCATCTCACCTTCACTGTTTTACTCCCCGCACTCCGCCGTTACATCCCACACTCACAGTTTAAAGTAAAGACAACTGCACTGTAAATAAGGCAACCGTATCATATCACATTTCTGTTTCATTCTGTTCGCCAATATTGATGAATTTCAGTTCATAAAACAGACATGGCTGTGGTTTTGTGCAGAACCCTTAGGCAATATTACACAAGACGTAGCTGAATGTAGTCGTCACTGAAACATCAGCTTCTCTTCTACCCCATAATATATGGAAAAACAACGATCGCATTATTGCTGAAACTTGTTGCATTATACACACATGGTTTTAATAAGTGTTATATTCCAGCTCATACTCTTCTAACTATCTGCCTCAGTGCTTGGACACCTAGAATAGAAACATCATTATCATCTTCATCAATTTGCTTATTGTGAATAGTGAGGGGGACAGAAGACAACAGAGGAAAAGTGGTTTCTTACTTATCGTATCTATTTTATCTTAAACTATATTTATCATATTTTAAAATGCTGCACTATGAGCACTTACTAAAGAAAATAGCAACATATATTTAAATGCGGCACGGCCCTTAAGAGTATTGGGAAAGCAGTATTTTCCCAATAGCTCCCCATCAGTGTCACAAATGCTCCTCAGACTTATGTTGCACTCGTGGCAGAAGAGCTACCGCACTGTGTCATGTGGGTGCTTCCCACAACACTGTGCAGAGCAAGATCAGTGCATGCACAAAGTGATTCAGTGATTCTGTTGCATTGCTTTAAAGAGCACATCTATGACACGACTGAGCTGCTTCACGGACTAGAAGTGCACATCTTTTCATTTTATCGCTTTAAGAAATGAAGCTCTGTCTGTCTGAAAGGCTCTTCGCGGTCGTGGTATACTTACACAGGTGTTTGTGCTTCCTGCGCGTGATTAGACCGCTTCTCTTGACTGTGTGGGAGTGTACAGACTGCGCTCCTGTTAGCTTTGTTGCACCTGTATGGGCGGCACAGTTTGCACCTTTATCATTCTTATTGGTACGTGCAATTTGATGATTTTACATATTTTCCAGCACAACTCCCGCCCAGCTCCAACCTGGGCAGAGGTCTAATTAGCGAACGTAAGTGAAGACACCTGCACAGATTTGCAGGACCTTTTAAAGAGTCTTTATTCATTTCCTTCCTCATATAGAACGCACATGTGACAGCAGAGAGCCACACTTAAGCAATGTCTACCTACTGTAACACATGCATCTATGAAATAGAGTGAGGCCTTCCATTAACTGTCACTGCGGGTAAATGTGTGACTTTATGAAAGGATGTGCTTTAACAGTTTCTAATTGGAGCTACATACAGTAAAGCTGCATGTAAGGACCGGGTTTTAACAGCTAGAATTCTCCCTCAGGGCTTCTATCAAGTGGCAACGCCCTCTTTGCAGCAGTTTGTAGTGAAGTTTATGGGAAATGTGTTGCTGATTTAATAGTGCATCTGGCATGAGACAGTACAGTAGTTTAATTTGTTAATAGTTAAAATGCCACACAATTAATTTTAAAATGATATATTGATGTGTAAAAAGTTATAGTTCCTTTAACTGCGATAGATGCCAACTCACCAATACAGACACAAAAAGGAAGGCTGGTGGAGTGATATGGCGCATTACTCTACACATCTTACTTTTGTAGTTTTGCCCATCAATCCTTTTGATTGTGACCATACATAACAAGTGCGAATGATGTCCGAGATTATGAACGTCGTAACAAATAGAGTTTTCCTTCAAGTTATTCTTGCTGATTTTGTTATGACACCCAATGGCACCCCGCATCCCCACATTTCCTTTTGAATTACACGCGTCGAGTTTCAAAACATCAACAGTGAGCTGGGGAGGATTTGAGCGTGCTATTGGCTGCAATAACAAAACCGGGAGGGGGCACCTTAAAAGTCAGATCACCTCATTTTTTTATCATCTGTAGTATATGCTGGCCATTCTGAAGTTATAATCAGTGCGTAAAGACTGAATTAAGTCAATTTTCTTATGCGAGATGATAGTAAGATCCTAGATATGCATGAAACAAGGTGAGCAGCTAAAGCTGTGCATTTATAAAAACTGTAATATTTTAAATCTTTTGATCAACACTTAAAAACTCCTGCGAGTCGTATTAGTCACTAGGTTAAATCACATGACCTATAATAAAAATGAACCACATTATAACTGTGAAAACAGCTAGTGTAAAGTGATCATGAAGTGAGTGAAAGAATAACTGACTTCTACTTGGGATTTACTGGTGAAAACGTTAGACTGTGTAGCTGTCGGAGAGGCCTGACTGGAATAATGAGTGCCTAACGTCTGGGAGCTGAAGGTAACTGATTCAAGAAACTGGTCATGTTTAGGATATTGCCATGATTGAAACCAGACGGTACTGAGAAAACACACACTTTTCATTTTTCATTACGTTCTCATTTGGTGAAAGTCCTTTAGATATAACGTCCCGCTCTTTTGAAGGCAATCCTTAAAAAAACACGTCTAATTTCTCAATGGAATCTATAAGAATGCACTCAAGAAACCTGGCAACTTACCTACAGCTTAAAACGCCCCTTAAATCAGTTCATTCTCCTCATTCGCTGAATCAAAGGCCTGGACACGCAGAGGAACCTACTATTGGAGCAATAATAAAAGCCCGAACCCTCTATGCACCCATGAAATGTGTATGCTTGTGCACATACAGCCATGGTCCCTGAGGGCGAGGAAGACGGTTTGGCAGGGGATCACGAGGAACAGGTCAGCATGAGGCGCGGGGGGGAAGGCGAGGCAGGCGGAAGAGTCAAAAGAAACCCAGAGAAGTCTTTGAATCTGGTGGAATTCCTCTCCTCCTCTGCGGCTCCTCTGGGAGGCGTCAGGAGCCTGTGGAGAGAGCGAGGTAAGACGGGGACTGTCAGGAACAAAGCTCCAAATTCACATGATATGTTTAGCTAAAAGGGTGAAAGAGAAATGAATCAAAGCTTGGCGGGATCAAAGAAACGCAACAATAAAGTCAAGGCGGTTGCCATGGGACCAGCAGGAGATGCATATCATTTATAAGTTGTTCTGCAGCTCTGTCAGATGTGGAGGGAATTGATTGTTATTGTTTGGAGTATGAACTGCTGCTGGAGGGGGTTAAGAGCAAGGGTTATCATCGCACAGTGAGAGGAATATATCTTCTCACTTGTTTTAAACAGCAGCCGCCTGTGATCTGTGTCAGAGGCCACTGCAGAAGCACCTTCAACTCAAGATAACAGACAACAAGACAGACACAAAGACAACTTTGTCAACCCCATAAATATCTTATCGGCACAAACCATTGATAGGCTAAACATTTGTTTTGCATCTTACACTGTCAGAGGTTATGCTCATTGTTACTGTTTGAATGTGAAATCAAATAGACTTAAGCTGTTAACTGGAGACTTTCATTTCAATTCATACAGTGTAATTTTCAAACGCCCAACTGTGGCAAAGAATATGCTGTTTGTGTTTTGCATTTTTTCACTTTTTAATTCTTTACAGGGTCAATTGACCTAAATTATAAAAAGTAACCCCCCAAAAGTCTTAATTCACTACAGAGATGTAAAACTATGGAAGCCCATTTACACCATAAAAAAAGGACGTATTCAAAGTTAGACATGATGAAAATTAAAGTAATGATTATTTTAATTTTCAAAAATCTGATAGATCAGATTTTCTTGTCAAAATTAAAATTAAGTCATCTTTAAGAAAAGAGTCACATTTGACCAACTAATTCTTACTACATCAAAACCATGAAATAGTAAGTCAAAACTTTGACTCTTTTTAATTAATTCAAACTTAATCTCATAATCATCTCATAACTTTAAAATGAGTAAATTCAAATTTGGACTTATTGTCTCATACATTTGGAGTAACAGGGATTGTTTGTATTTTTATTTTGTCACATTTTTCCTTCTTTTCATAGCAGCAATCGTCTCCCATACAAGTTATATTACAGCACTTGGAACACATAATTTCTCTGACATAATGTCTTAATTACTGAGAATTCATAGATTCACACATGCACACATACCTCCAGAAACCAGCCAATTTGATTGACATGACAGTGAGCATGTCATAAAAAATATTTTTTGTATATGCAGGTGCCTGTTAGTGCATGCATGTGCATTTCTGCCTATGTGTGTGTGTGTGTGTGTGTGTGTGTGCTCGTGCAGAGATGAGACCCGTCTGTCTGCTGCTCTCTCAGATTGCACCCATGAGAGATCCCAAAATAACAACAAAGAGTCCTCAATGGGTCGGATGAAAGCCCTGTCAGCAACCATTTCAGCACATAGAGTCTCCTCCCCTACTGTATCTCTGAGTGACACCTCACACATCACACGGAGACAGGAAGGGGAGACAGTCTCTCGTATTTGACCACAACTAATATTTCTATATGTTAATGAGATTGTTGTTGGCTTTTAGCGGAGGCCAAATGGGTTCTGATTGTGTGTGGTGATGTGTTTGTTATTTCACCGCTCATGTTCACATAGTCCTGGGTAAGAGTACAAGTTGGGAGTCGAGCGATCAGATTGATAACACAATTCAAACGTATTTGCTTTCTTTCCAAAAGATAGATGAGATGGTCGATACCACTCTACGGCTATGCAGCGAAAGCCATTAGCTTAGCTTAGCATAATGACTGGAAACAGGGGGGAACAGCTAGCTTGGCTCTGTCCAAAGTTCAAAATGATGCCTATGTGCCAACACCTCTAAAGCCAATTAATAGGCAAGTTATATTTTTCAGTTCACAATTAGAAACGCAAAAACTCTGTAGTCTGTAGTCAGTCACCATGAGGTTGCCAAGCAACCGGCGCAGACTCCAGGGAGTCACTGCTCGCAGCTGTTATTCACCAAGAAAGTAGTTAGTTCCAACATGTACCAACCCTGACAACCACAACTTCTTGTTTTGATGTTTTAATGTACAAATACATTAGTGAGTTTCAGAGGGGCTAGTAGGCACATTTTGTAAACTTTCAACAGAGCTAGGCTAGCTGTTTCCTCTTGCTTCCAGGCTTTATGCTAAGCTAAGCTAATCACCTCCTTACTCCTGCTTAGAGCACAGAGGGTGAGAGTGGAATCAATCTTGTCTTGAAACTCTTGGGAAGAAAAAAAAACGAATAAGCATATTTCCAAAAATGTGAAACTATTACTTTAAATAACTGAAAGTCAAATTACATCACGAGGCACCAAAACGAAAAGCAAACATAAATCAATTCAAAGTCTCTGCTGAATCACTGTAATATTAAAGCGCAATGACTGCATAACTTGCGGCTCTGATAAACCAACATAAAGCCCCATCTCCACTGAAAAGTAGTCTTTTTACACAGTCCCAACCAGCAGTTTAAACCGCAGTAAAAATTCCTCCATGTTCTACTACTGATGTCAGGCCAAAAAAACTACAAACAGCAGAGAAGGACTCCATTGTTATTTCTAACTGGTAGAAGCCCTGAGGTTATTTTTCCTCTGCCTTGAAACAAATCAATGAAGCACAACTCACTTTGAACAATTGCACATTTGCTGAAATCAGATGTGGGTTGAGGAGCCAGCCATCATCGCACTTATTCTGTTTGTTGACAGAGGAGGCCTTTGATAAACAAGCCTGTTCTTTGAAACAGGTGCCCAAACATGAGTTTAGTTTTGAGAGGCAATTCAGGAACAACATAGAGTGTTTGTTATTCTGCATGCAGCCGTTTGGTTTCTGCGTATCCTTCCCAAAGTCACAGAGATACTTCTTATTTTTCAGCTACGATAACACAAAAGTTTCACGTGGATATTTGCACATTTCCAAATACGTCAGCGGTGGAATTGTCTGTCCTCTTCTGTCACGCTGATAAGAGTGTCAACAAACACTGTGTATCTGATCAAATCAGCCTCTTTGTGGAGATTTACTTTAGCCGACGTTGCCCTCAAGTGGTTACACTAGAAGTTGCATGAAGCTTCACTGAGTGTACATTACACGGCAATTCACATACTAAAGCTCAGGAAACTTTCCACCCATAATTACTTAACAGGCTTTGATTACATCACTCTTGTTAAATGTATAGTCTGCTTTCTCAAATGAAACACTAAAAAAACTGAAGTCATGACTTAGCCATGATGTGTTTTCACTGGCTGTTCTACAACAGTGAACACAACATGCAGTCCACCCGGGTTCACAAGCCCCAGCTTATCCTCACTATCAACATGTGGAAGTGTTTTCAAATCGCTATCTACTAGCAGAAAATGGTCTTAAATCAGTCATTTTAATATCAAAGTACTTAACACTAGAATGATGATTACTTGCAGGTGGACATCCATGCTGCTTGTCAAGACTGCATTTGAAGAAAACGACTGAGCTCTTATCCGACACGTACAGTACAGCCAGTGTTCAATAGGCAAGATCACATTACAGAAGATTACTTTGGAGTTTCAGCAATTTTCCCAAATTACACTGGCCTTTGGTCTCTGGTAAACTTGATTGACTTGAATGGTTTTCATTAGAAAGCCTCGCACAGGCTTTGCTGCTCGTACACAAAAGTCGAGGCACTTGAGGGTGAGCGGGTGCATATGGGACACTGGAAGTAAACGGATATGCAAATCCTTTTATGGATTTGCTTCATCATGTTTTAAGGGAACACAGACTCGGCTGTTTGATTTGTGACGCTCGTCTGTATTTCACAAGCCTGACATTTCTCCTACTACACAACCATTTGGTGTCACTTAGCTGTCTTCAGAAAGAACTGATCAGTAATGCCATATGTATGAAGCATTGGATTTATTGAATCAATGCAAGCTTTCACAATCACTGTGGCTGGAAAGTATTGCAATGTATGGTGTTTTGATGCGTTCACTGTGTGTTCACAATAGAACAAACCTTGTGCGATTTACACTCATTGTTAAATTTGAACTTTAGTCCACCCTCCCCTGTCTCTCCTCATCGAAAGAACAAAATCTGAGTAATGGAAATCAGTTAGATGTCACAAAGAGCCTGAGCCCAGACTGACAAGAAAATAGCCATGAATAACATGACCACCCTTATTACCCTTCAAGAAAAATACTTAGTGAGGGATCCAAAATGAAGAATAATCCAGATACACTTTCAGTGTCACAAAGAATGAGAGCTATTTATCCTGGCCAGAGATATTCCCACATTCCCATCAGCTGTTTGGCTGCTTTAACCACAGCCTCAAAAGTCAAATCCAAGTGGAGTATCTGTAAGGCATTGTGGGATGGTGTCTTGTGCTTCTATGCATTAAGAGACTACCCTAGCCAACGAATAATATAAACATAAACATAACATAAAGCACAAATTAATTCCCAACTTGGCAACAACTTAATGTTCAAATGATGTCTATAGGACACATCTAGCTGCCACTGCATAGAATGAAACAGGGATCTCTGTGAGAGATCTGCAGGTGTGGGATGCCACCTTGAGGAGGTTTACTGACACAACAAGGAACTACAACACTGTGCTGTGCTTTCAACTGCAAAACAAATATTCAGAGTAATTTCCAGAGTGGCAGATATCACTTAGGAGGTGAGCTGCATCTACTGCAAGTAAAAGAGTAACAAGAAAAGTGTTTTCTCTGCCGCTTTAATTTGGGATAGATTAATGTCAGAGGATAAGTAGTCAGTAGAGTTTGATCCTTCTTTGCAAAAAGGGCAATTATGGTCAAACCAAATGGGGCAATAATATATGCTGTTAAAATAGTGCTTTGATGGGTTTGTCTATTGGTTAGATTGACTCAAACTTCAAGCAAAATCGCTCCGGGAGAACAGGAGGTTCAAACTTAAATAACACTTGTAGGGTTATGTAGGTTGTACCACTTTGTGTGGGTGGAAGAAAGTGGGTCAACTCAGAAAAATGTACTGACCACATCATTCAAGACCAAGACGAATGCTCCACCCATGCCTCAGGGCATGTTCGTCAGGGCCCCATTGCAGAAGGCTTAGCCTCCCTCGTCGCTGGCAGTGTTCCTCCAGCCTCCAATAAAGTCAACATGAAGTCATGTGAAGTCATGTCCTCTGGGGAGACACAAAACATCAGTGTGCAATAGTGACATCCTACTTGGGCGATAAAGCTGCTTAGATTTGATTATTTCTCCTTTAATCATCTTTCTCCCGTTGCATCCTGATTGCATCATTATGATATGACACTTCAGAGTGTTTAAGAGGCAGGATGCTCCCTCCAGCCACAGGCGTCATCCAGCTGACCGCAGCGTGAGTGTTTTTGGAATGAGGAAGCTGCACACCAAAATAATTTAAAATACAATCACTGACAGATGTTTTACTTTTAACTGTATAAAAGAAACACAATCATAGGCAGCCCTGTACTGTAAATCATGATCCCCTGTACAGAAATAATGAAGTCCTGCACTGGTACAGGTTTCTCATCCCATTCGGCCTGAACAGCTGCTGCATTGCTCATATTTAAACCCAGTAGGTCGCAGAGATCCAGGGATGTGACTCCAGCAGGACCACCTCAATGAAACTTACAAGCAAAGTATCTCAATTTTCTGTGCTTATCCAATCCCAGATATGTACTTTGTTAAAGCAAAGTGGAGTGCTATGTGAATTAAACAAAACCACATCCATGCTTTTGGGATGATGCACAATTCCCCTTCACTGCTGAAGCAGAAATCTGATTTCAGCCCCTGTATCACAATGAGCCTCGTGTCATTTTACTGATAAACTAACTTTTCTTCTTCTAATAAATCATTTGTATATCAGGCTACACAACATACTGAGCCTGCTGCTGCACCACAAGCAGGATGCTGGTGATGTTAGATGGCTTATCTATACCGTTGTTCTGTTATTTGTGCAACTGTGCAATTTACCACCTGGTGTGCATCAATGCTGCAGACCACTTGTCACAAAACACAATAAGTTAAGTACCCCACAATATATAAAATAATAATTCGGATAAGCTCCACCGTGACACATTAAACTGCCGCTTACACCCTAATGAATAGTGATAACAATACATCATTTTATGACACTCCTGTATTATGACTACTTTTACTTTCTTGATGATGCTTATGTACTTTTACTGAAAGAAATGTAGTTTTATCTAAAGTGAAGGATCTCAAAAAACTGTACAAAGACCTTTGTCACCAAATGAATGCAAAACATGACGATTTGTGCGCATGGTTGACATGCTACATTTTAATGGAAATAAAAGCATCAAGGAAGTTCATGGTGTGAACCACACTTGTGTCCCCAAATCCATGTTTGCGCAGCATGTCTGCATACTGGCTCTCTGTCCTCTCTGTCCCCTCAGTCTGGGTGAGCATGTTCAGAGACTGCAGAGCGGAGTAGGGAGTCTGTCCATCCAACATGGTCTCTGCTATGAGCACTGCACATCCTAAGGGCCCATAAAAGAGACTGTTCAAGACCTTAATGTATAGGACAACTATAAAATGCCTTGTAAAACATACGCAACATACTCTTTGTGTCAATACTGTGTCAGTTACACAATACAATGTTTTACTGGTTCACAGAAGCTGCTTTACAGACTCACTTCATCATAAAAACATTCTTGACCTTTAGTCCTTTATTTTGGAAAAGGTTACCTACAGAATATATCACAAGACCTTCCACATAGTGTTGCTGAGGGTGTCGCTCACGCTTTGATGCAGAGCATAGCATCCAGGAGGTTGTCTGTATGTCTGACATGGGCCGTTATGAAACCATGACTCTTCAAAAGTAGACTGTATTCTGCCGAGCTCCTCTGTTTCCCCGTGCTCATGCTGAGTGCCTGGAGCAGCCCGCGACTTGGGCCCCTTCTGTCTTCGTCCAGGAAGATCTCACTTAGCAGGAGTCCGCCGCCTGGCACAATGGTGCAAGGGCGTGATGTGCATGCAGATGTACAACTTTAGAGCACAACAGTGGTGTTTTTTGTAATCCCTTATCGCCTTGCTTTCCTTTGCTTTAGGCAAAGAATAAGAATCAAGAAGAACAAGGAAGAAAACACAACTAGCATCAAGTTGGTATTTTGGCTTTGAACTTGCCAGCCTTTTGCAAAAGTGTTGTTTTACATGTCACAATGTCACAGTGCAGTCATTTTCAGCTTTTATATCAGTTGATACACACTAATAATACCAAGCTACAGCTGCAGTTCTCACCCAAGTCATAAGAGTCTGCGGGTTTTCACTGAAACTAAACTGAGATTGACTATGACTTTACCAGAATGAGGAAACTAATCAGTGAAATCAGTTGCTACAGCCTCGCTGTAGAAATAAAAAAACTGCAGTCTCCTAAGTTTCAAAGGCACACGACTGAGAGCATTATACTAAGCACGTGTTATTAATACATTTGAATGCGTAGTCAAAATGTTTAGTACAAAAGATGAAATGACCGAAATGGCTTTTACCTGGCGTGCACACATCTGCGATTTTACTCAGCAGAATGTGCACTTTCTCGTCAGGCCAGTCGTGGAGAATTCTCGCCAGGATGTACAAGTCTGCTTTGGGCAACTCATCTTTAAAGAAGTCTCCTGTTCGTGCAGAGAGGACAAAGCCATGCGTTATGGTCGCAGAGTAATTAAGTTGTTCCTTTGATTTCTAAGACCCACAGTAATAAATTAAAACACATTAACCTGCTATTTGCCATTAAACGTTCAAGGCTGTCGAGACTGACCTGCTACAAATGACACCCTGTTGTCTGCGTGCAGAGGATGGAAATGTTCCCTCATCTCAACAACAGATGGCAAGTCAAACACCGTTACAGACAACCCGGGATGGGCTTTTGTAAACTCAAAGGCCATGGCACCAGTGCACCCTGGGAAAAATAATTAAAATAATTATACGTGAAAGAATGGTTTATTACTTGAGGAAATCATTTCAAACCTTCACGTTCTACCTCCAAGGTCGCAGGCTGTTTTAAAGCTGGAGAGGTCAAAAGCTGATGCTACAGCTTTGCCTGTAACTTTAGCAATGCTGTGCATGGCGTTCATGAATCTCAGTTTCGCTTCTTGACTGTTGTAGAAAGTATCCTTTAAATAGAAACAAGATAGAGGAAGGGGAAAAAAAATTTAATTTAGCACCTGTAAAATATGTTTTTTTCCCCCACATTTTTATCATGCGAGACTGAACTCGGAGACAATCACCTGAAACATATCTCTAGACTTCTTGCCGAACGCCTTCTCGTGCTGGTTCGTTCCTTCCCGCACAGCACTCTCGAGGTGGGAGAAAAGAGGCCACACTGTGTCGTTACAATGCTTGATGTATCCCTGCAGCGAAAAAGGCGCATCCGACAGCAAAAAACGCGTGGCCAGAGATGTGTTCTTGTACACTGGCCGCTGGCATGCTGGGAGTACAGACAGGGGTTCGTTTTAATATAAGAAGGAAATGTTATCTCTTTATGGTAGGAAAACGTGATCGTCACGTAGCGATCAACACAGATGAGCGCTGACTAACCTCTTCCTTTGCTCTTCAACAGTCCCAGAGACACACAGGCTTCCAGCAGGCATTCAGCCCCCTTCACAGAGGCTTTGATCTCCTGGGCCACCTGCTCTGCATCCAGCCCCGGCCTACTTTGTAGCAGGTCGAACACGCACATCTCGGATGCGGTGAACAGTGCCTGGAACATTTATGGAAAGGCAAAATGCATACTGAAGCAAAGTGCTATTTTATTTATGTGAATGTGATTTTTATTTTATTTTTTTTAAGTGCCTGGTGCTTGCAGATTGCATAGATCAAGAAACACATGCAAAATGCTACACATGCATTCATTCATTAAAAATACTAAAGTTTGAATTGAGTCTTACCATGCGGTCCTTTAAATAAGAACCAGCATGTCTAAAGTTCACTAATAAACACATTATGTCTTGCTTGTTTAATCTAGTTTCCTGGTGTCTTGTGGTCACCTTGAGGTTGTCAGGCAGCTGAGTTTCCAAAAGGTTACTGTGCCTGCAAAGAAGCAATCTAGCACATAAACCCACGTAAAAACACTTTGGTTTTTAAAGAGTAAACAAATAAGACTTAGTGAACAAGTGTGTTTCCAAAAAAGTCAGACTATTCCTTTGAGTTGAGCTGAATGCTTCATTGCATCCTCTACAACTCAGCTACAGTCATTAAACGTTACGTTTCACTATGGAAACACATCACTTGGAGTTTTAACAATACAGAAACATAAAGTTCTTCTCTAATTACCTTTGAGGCTTTGAATCCATCCATCAGTTCGGTGATTCGCTGCAAGTCCTCTTTGTTTGGTTCACCGTCCTCATGATCTGTCACGTTGAGCTCAATCGCCTGCCCTCTGCTGGCCATTAGTGGTAATGTTGTATTCTCAGAGTCTCTATCATCTGCATTTTTAGACAGGCTGTTGACCAACATCCAGGAACCTTCACCCACTTGATTTTCACAGTCGTTCCTTTCCACCTGTAAGGGGAGACTGATACTCATAAGCAATGACAAAAAGGTCAAAAACTGTCTGCGCTCATAAGGTGAGGAAAAACTAACCTTATGGATGGGACTGGCTGAAGGGCTGGACAAGGGGCTGTGTTTGGCTGAAGAGCTGGGACTGCAGTTAGACTGAGACGGCATGTTGGGTGGGGGCTGAGTGAGTATCGAGGTGGTGTGAGTGCCGTTGTGGCTCAGGCTGACAGACAGATTTTCACGGTTGGAGGAGGAAGCACACTGGTTGTAAATAAGGTCCAGTTGTTTGCAGAAGTGGTGGAGGGGGAAACCCACAACATTGAGGAAGTCACCATGGACATATTCCACCAGCATGCCACCATGATCCTGAATACCATAGCCGCCAGCCTTGTCCCTGACACACAGAGAAACATTGCACTTATACAGCAACATATGCACTCAGATTGATACAAAAACACTTGCACGTGCACGTGCAAGTGTTTTGCTGCTGACACAGTCACTGTCCAATAGGCCAATAGTACCAACACAGCTGGAACAAAACTCAGGCACCAAAGTCCAAAAATCAACATGTTCATGAGGCTCACATCCACTTGAATGACCTCCATTGATCAAATGCTTGGTTGGTTTACACCAAGAGAAATCAATACCTATATATACACATGTGACAGTTCAAAAGTTCATACTCACATGGGTTCACCACTGTTGATGTACTCCCAAAGCATACTTTCAGAGAGCTCAGCAAACTTCACCTTTGTTTCTTCATAGAAGTCAATTAACTGGTAATCCACTTCTTCATCTGCGGGGCAGGGAGGAGACATGTGTCCACTGACATGGCCAGTAAAGCCACCCCATATACACTACCGTTCAAAAGTTTGGGGTCACATTGAAATGTCCTTATTTTT
Organism: Nannoperca australis; assembly: GCA_036023655.1. Classification (NCBI taxonomy): domain Eukaryota; kingdom Metazoa; phylum Chordata; class Actinopteri; order Centrarchiformes; family Percichthyidae; genus Nannoperca; species Nannoperca australis. The sequence goes on along the minus strand of JAVQJD010065113.1, from coordinate 64 downwards.
GAAGGAAAAGCACTGTACTTTTCAATGAAGATGACTTTAAACTAGTCTTAACTTTAAAGAAATA
>JAVQJD010065105.1:0-13279 GCA_036023655.1 Nannoperca australis | reverse complement strand
TGTGTGTGTGTGTGTGTGTGTGTGTGTGTGTGTGTGTGTGTGTGTGTGTGTGTTAATATGACTGTGGTGGGGACTGTGGTATGAAAATAAGGAAGTGACTCAAGACAGGAAAGGGTAGTGTGTGTGAGTGTGTGTGTGCGTGTGTGCGTTTATTTGTGTGTGTGTTGTCAGTAGTTACAGTGACATATGAGAGCAAAGTGTTTGGCTCTGTTGACTCCTCCTTCACCTGACAACACCTTTACACACACCTTCACTCACACACCTACACACACCTCGCTGTGTGCAAAAAATTACTTGGGCTGCAACTAATGATTATCTAATAACTAATGATATCATTATTATCCATTCATCTACAAATCACGCTCTCAATTATTAGTTTTGTCTATAAAAAAAACTAAACCGTATCAGATTCTACAAGGAGGAAACCTACAACTACTGCTGGTAAAACTACTGATATTCAAAATGTTATAAAGTCAATAACTATGTGAGTGGCACAGAGCCTCTGATCAGTTTCCCTGCAAGTTAATATTATTCTTCATAAAAGCCTCCACTATAATATCTGACGGGAAACGCTAACGCTAATGGTCAAGGACATCACTCTGAAGGTAATAAATGCTGCATCAGTTCCTCTATAGTATTAGTGTGAGTGTGTGTGTGTGTGTGTGTGTGTGTGTGTGTGTGTGTGTGTGTGTGTCCTCTACACCAGCCTATAAACCAACCGGCTGTTGAAAGCATCCCGGAGCAGACGGCTATTATTAGCCGAGTGGCTAAAGCTGACCTGCTGCTCAGGCTCAGTCAGTTTTTCACATCGCAAACTCGCCTCGGGAGCGGGTCTTTAATCTGGACTACAAACACACAACGCCCTCCGTCCTCAGACCTGCAAACACTCTTTAACGGGGAAGAAAGAGGAGGAAGTCCGTCTCCCGGGACGACCAACATGATGAAATTACAGGAAGGCTAACACAGAGCTAGCAGCAGGCTAACATGCTAACCGCAGCTCGCTAGCCAGCCATGAATCCACCTGGTGGTTCAATCTCTGGTGTTGACGTGTCCTTGAGCAAGACATTGACCCCTTAATTGTTCCAGATGTGTGTGTGTGTGTGTGTGTGTGTGACACGTCAATACAAAGTGCTAATCACAGACCCGTCGGGGTTTAATATAAACCCACGGTGGCTGCAGGAAGTCGACGACGACAAAGTGAAAAGAAGCGAGCGCTCGTACCGTCAGAGGGTTGTGGATGTTGGTGCGGAGCCGCGGCAGGGCGGCAGGCGACGTTGTCTGAGAGCCACTGTGACCGGGGGAGTAGACCGGCTCGCCCACTTTGCCTGCAAATAAAGAGATTACAGATAAATCCAGTGTTTAGCTTAGCTTAGTTTAGCACAAAGACTGAAAGCAGGGGGAAACTGTTAGCCTAGCTCCATCAAAAGTGAACAACAATCTACCTTCCAACAACTCTGATCTGAAATGTTATACATACACACGTTATGCATGACATATATATACATATACATACATACATATATATAACAGCTGTTTTAAACACATGGCTGATCCTAAACGCACCAATCACAGCTGAGCATGAACTTCACATCTCTCAGCAACACTCAGTCTGATCATGTCTTTTGATTTCATTTTCTAGACGGCAAACATAGTTCCAGCTTCTCCAAGATGAACATTTCTCTGATGATAAGAAACTGAATATGGTTTGATTTGTTCTTCAGGACAACAAACTAAAGTCTTTGAACCAAGAGGGACTAGTTAAAGTGCACAGCTGGACCAGAGGCTGCCGGCAAGGAAGGAAATCAGCCGTCTTAAACCCCCAGAACTGACTCAGGCCAAAAGGATCCAGTCCTGCAGGTTGACTCAGTCTAAGGAGGATGAAGGTTTTAATATAACCGGATAATCCCTGATACACTGCCAACCTCTCTCTCTCTCTCTCTCTCTGCAGCTCCACTGCCTCTGATGGAAACACAGCAGGTCAGAGGTCAGAGGTCACAGCAGACCACCATCTTAATACAGCAAAGACTTAAGTGTTGCACTTGGACCGACTGTCCTTCCACTGATCTCATCAGCCTTTGTACATTTCCCAGAATGCCTTTCAACAGTGGCCCGAACACAATCTAGTTAAGGAGGACAACTTCTTCTCACACATCGATTACGATCTCAGAAACAGTGGAAAGTGTCCTGAAGGTGACGTCTTCTAATAGCTGGTGTTTGTCCAAAATATATTTCATTCACGAGGATATAAAAGCAGAGAAGAGCACCGCATCTTCACGTCTGAGAGGCTTCGCTTCACAAATGATTCAATTTACTAAATGATTAAAGAAACGAGCACGAAGATCGCTGCGCAGGATCAAAGCTGCACCTTCTGCAGACAACGACTGGTTAACGGTGGACACAACAAACGGATATCAAAGCCGCGGACCGGATGAATGGGAACAGAGACCTTTCAGACCCTCACAGGCCACCGTCCGGCCCTCAGCTGCAGCTTCCTGAAGCAGACAGATGGTCCCGGCTGCTGCTCGCCGCCTTTAATCTGAACGCTCGCTGTAATCCTGCTAACGAGGACGACTCGCAGAGACAAATCCCATTCAGCAAGAACACAGACTGCAGGCTGCCAACAGGCTGCAACCTCAGTATCAACCTCTGACAAACAATCAATATCACAATGCATTCTGATGCTGATCAATGCACTTAAATCTACAGATCTACTGAACCAGAGTTCTTACTGCACAAACACTGACTGATATATGATAGAAATATTCACAGGTTCCAGATTCTCACTTATTGCTTTTCTCAGTTTTATATACTTTTAAATTGCACATCTGTAGTCGGACAAAACAAACAAGACGTACATAAACTATTGATCAGTTTACCAGGAACACGACAGATTCACCAAACTCAGGCTGCACATATGAAACAATAACAATTTTAGATAATCAATTAGTCGCTTACTGAGCAAAACTGCCAACTATTCTCTGGTTCCAGCTTCTCAGACGTTTGATGTCGTTGTGAAGAGAATAACTGACATCACCTCATCGCTCGGGGGAATTGTGTTTCACATTTTTCACTAATTTTCACACATTTTATAAACTAGCAGCTCTACTTCAAACATTTTCTCTTTCAACGGATGTCTGTCACTTTCTTACTGTTTTATCTAAGCAGGAACAGCCCTTTAAGGCACGTTTGTGATTTTGGGATGTGTATATGTTATATATATATATTAAATAAACTTGACTGAACTACTTTCAAACTGCACATTAGAGACAAGAGAAGCAGTTTGAAGATTCAGCAAATGAAAAACAGACAAATCAAAGTGTGTTTTCACATCACATTGACGTGAAAACCATGTAAAACTGTAAAAACTGGTCTCGCTAATTGATCTGCAACACTGCCCACTATTTAAGAAATGATTAACAGTGAGATATTAAATAAACCAAATAGAGATGTGGTCTGTTCAAACACCACAAAGGTCTAATAAACAGATGCGTACGTCTGCACAAACTGTGTGAACCTGAGATATAACGTCTTATCACACAGATCAATATCAGCTTATGACTTGGAAAAACAAGTTATATGCTGCACTTTTATGTATATGTGACCTTTACTTTTCCTAAAGTCAAGCTGAATACACACTGTTCTTGTTATAGTTATTTATATTAATAATTTGGTATCTTATTGACTTTTAAGGAAGTTTAGAAAGAGAAACAAATCAACTAATAAAACATTATTGCACCGCTAGTATTGTAAAATCCTTTAAAGGTCCAGTGCTGCTCAGGCTGGCCTTTCACCGGCTCCACAGTGTGTTACGACTCCGCCTGTACATACTGGTAATGTAACAGGGATCTACACCGGAGAGGGCATATATAGTACCCCTTGCTGCGAGCCTGACAGATGCACGCTAGCCGAGTGGAAAAGCAGCGTGCTGAATGTGAACTTGACACCGAGCTGCAGATGCCAGAGCGCCGGCGAGCTCGCCCGGCATGCTGCTCGACAGGACGAGTGAGACAATCTGCGGCAAACATTCAGCGCTGAGACGAGTTAAAGAACTACAGAGTTCAGAAAGCGACCTGGAAAGTACAAAATCTCTTGTCATGCGCCGCTGACGATGAATCACTGGAGTGTTTTAGGATGCCAGCTGCAGACTCTCTACTGGATCTGACAGACTGAACTCTCACTGTAAAAGAAACCAACTACACTTGAGTATAAGGAGAAGTCTAGGGCCTCAGTCTGCTTCACATGAAGTGCTTGTTGTGAGATTGTCGGGGAAGTCTTTTTGTCGATGGCTTCGTTGACCATTTGCCAAGCAAATGTGCAGAAGTGTGAAAGTCTGAACTTAAACCAACATCATCAAGAGACTGTCCAAGGTCCATTCATACATTTCAATACACGAAGACTACATAGACATGCAAAACGGGTCCATTTGAAGCATACTGAGAGCTTAAAATAGCTGGTGCATGTAGTTTTGGCAGTATGTAATTTGCAGTGAGATGCTTTTGGAGACAAAAACTATTAATTTCTTAAAATCTCTCAAGAATTTAAATTGTCATTCACTTTGTATTGTCAGCGTAAGTAGATGAAATGTATGTTTTATATTGTTGGTGTTTAGTACGAAACTGGGGCACAAAATTGGAACAAAACGCAGCCTGAAGCAGCACAAACTGTCACCACGCTGACAACAAAACACCGACCACAAATCCAAACCACTAAGAAACTCAATGGTTATAAAGAAATGCATGTGGTAAAGATGAGAAAACAGCCAACATGCAAGTGTCACTTCATTACTTAAAAAACCAACATCGATCACTGATAGAAAAGGCTAATGGACCAGTAATAACACACAGTTATTACAAACTATACTGCAATATTATTAATACTCAGCAAGCTAACAGTGACCTCAAGGCTAGCTGTGGAATGAATCATCATCAGCTTCATCACTGATGTCTGTGTTTACATTATGTAACTGTGTTTGTCTCCATGTGCAGAGGCGACGCCGAGCAAACACTGGAGCTGCAGGCTACCTGAGGATCCTGTGTTTACATTATACAGTAACACTGATATCACCACGCAGCCCAACAGTGGGCCAGTGGTGGCCACATGGCTACTTGAGAACCTGTAATAGGAGCCTGTGAGTACATTCAACGCTAGTAGTGGCAACGTGGCTACTTAAAGATGTGGATAAAGACACATATAAGATTACAGCAAACATTGTCTACAGGCTAACAGTGTTTTAGTTTGTTGGTTGCTTTACGCTCACCTGAGCTAGCTTAACTTTAATCCATCTTAAAACAAACACCACGTCACCATAACGTCCCCAAGGCCGAGGATCTTTGTTGTTGACTTAACACTTCCTGTCTGATTCTACTTTACATTTTAAAATGCTGAACAGATGAACAAAACAATAAAGACAAGTTAGTCACGCCAACATGGCTACCTAATGGTGGGGAATAGCAGCTTTGTCTTGAAGCTACACTTCTTCCTGTTATTACACATAGCTGTCTTGGTGACTTTCAGTGAAAGACATTTATATTAAACGTGTTAAAAAGGCACAACAACCTGACTGATACTGGATTTGTTTAGGCTGATTTCAATATTTGAAAGTCTACATCAACAGATGAGTTTATTACAGAATTGAGTAGCATTCACATATCTTTTTGTGCAATTTCATGTTACTTTTCGGCAAACACATACAGACAAGACCAAAGCCAATATATTGGTGAGCTCCTAATTGCTAAATGACAACTGTCTGTAACCAAAGAAACATTATATATTTACATTTGAATTATGATAAATCATTATAGCCTTCTGTAAATACCTGTCAACATGCCGGAAACCTCTGGGGGACAAAGTAAAAGTCTTGTTTAAGGGTTTAAATAAGAGTTAATTAGCAGTTAATAAAGCTGTAATAACAATGACTCCCAACCGGTTCATGCTAACACAAAGCTGCTAACATCTCCAGCAGCAGCATTAGCAACGTTAGCATGTTTGTCGAGCCCACGTCAACAAGGCAAGGCGTTTGATTTATGCCTATTTTAGCACTGACAGCTAGATAATAAACTTTATATTGACGTTTAAAAACATTGAGGAGAAACCAACTGACCTCTGACTGAACTGAACCGGAGATTTATTTCTGTCTGCCCGAGCTGGAGGCCAAAACTTACCCAGCAACCGAAAACACACACACACACACACACTAAACAACAGCACCAAATGGCATTATCTAACATTACACACATTAACTACACCAAAGAAAGACACCGGGGAGTATATAAAGGCTTATTACGGCTTTACAAACAGCTAAATGAGACATAAATTAGACATAAATGAGACATAAACAGCAGGGGGACACACCGCTGCTGTCACCGCTCATCTGCTGTTAGCTAACGCTAGCTAAAAATAAACCTGACAGACAGAGGAGGACGTCTGGAGCTGCAGTCAGTTTTATTAATTTTAATTAATTTTATCTGCTTTAGTTTCTACATTAAAAATCACAGCTTCTCCTCTTGTCTCTCGTTTTTATTTTTTTAAATAAGATTACTGATAATTTAATGAGCAGAGGAAGAAAAGCGAGTTAGTTAGTTAGTTAGCTAGCTAGCTAGCTAGCTAGCAGAGCTTCAATCCTTTCCCTTACTTGGTGTTTTCCTCCGTTTCTGACTCTTTACGTTATAATTTACACCGGATTCAAGAGAGGCAGTCAGTGGTGGAGGATCGGCGGTGTGTCCCCGCAACGCTGGCCGGGCTCAGGCGCCCTCTGGCCGGCTACAGAGGCTGTGCTCACCCGTCGGGAGGACCGAGGTTCCAGGCTTCTTGGTTAACATGGCGGCCGCTCCTCTCCTCTGGACACAGGCAGACAGGACGCCTCCTCTTCCTCCATCTGCAGCTCCTCCTCTTCCTCCTCCTCTTTCTAATCCCTCTGTTCACTAACTCCTTCAGACTTCAGGACAGCCCAGAATAACTCTCCCCTCCTCGTCCTTAAATTCACTGTTTTTAACATGGAGTTTAACCATTAAGGACATTTTAAAAATACATTTTAGTCTCATTTTACCTCATAATGCTGTATTTTATATTTCTGCATATCACTTTATTCTTTTTCCTATCATTTTATTATATGTATGGTATTTATTTTGAATGAAACCACATTGTTAGGTACACCTGTTTAATTGCTCATTAATAAACATTCCTAATCAGCCAATCACTGGGCCTCTGATGAAGTCCCAGAAAACACTAAAGGATGCTGGAGGTGCAGCAGAGCCGAGCGCTGTTCTTCATCTCTGCCAGCATTTCCCATAAGAGGTCATCATCACTTACACAGCGTGAGGTTGTTTATGTGGCTGCTTGGAGACCAACAACATGTTTACATCAGAGAGCTTTCTTCCTGCTGCTTCTGGGCAGTGTTGTGTTCACAAAGGTTGTTCAATGTATGTGTGTGTGGTGTCATGTTTCACAGCTTTTAGTTAAATTACAGACGTGTAACACACACACACACACACACACACACACACACACACACACACCAGCAGAAGTGACTAACTCAGCAGAAAAAGCACAGGTAAGTGAACAAACACAAGGTTTACTGACTCAAAGGGCCCAGTCTAAAAATATATCTAAGCACCTGAAAAGAGCCTAACAAGTCAGTAGATTTGCATTAAGAGAATATAACTTGAATCACTTCCAATAATATCTTTTATAATATCAGTGGAGAGAAGCGTCGTCTCAAGTTCAGGTGCAGTTTCAGTCATTAGCAGCACCTCGGAGTCATTGTTACTCTGCAAAATGATGCTGACTCCAAACAACACCATGGCACATGCCTCAGACTGGGGACTGGTGATAGTTAATGTGTCCATGCAGATGACTGCAAATGTACACCTGCTTCTCGTAATGGGTAAAGTAGAGAACAGAGGAGGGCAGAGTAGAAGGGAGGGGCAATTATTCAATGAATAATAAATACCACAAATAGTAGAGCATGAAAAATTAAAAAGAGAGTACATAACATACATAACAAAACAACAACAACAACAACAACAACAACAACAACTATAAAGTAGAAAAGTACATGAACAAAGGCCCCTAATCCCTCAATCATAAGAACATTCATGAATCAAGAATAAATGCAGAATAATAGGGAAATCATTTATTTAAAACACCATAGCTTTAAAATAGAGATGTTATGTTATATTTTATTGGTAAATTAAAGACATTTAAGGGATACAATAACCTGTTGCCATTTAGGCAAAACCCCACTGCCATCTGGCGGTTTGGCTGCGCCATTGATCACTTAGTGGTGCTTTAAATTAAATTAAATTAAATTAAATTTGCTTTATTTGTGAATGTTAATTTATTTCTGAATGTCATAAATAAATATTTTCCTTTATTTGTGAATTTTATGAATAAATATGTTCATTTATTTGTGAATGTTCATTTTAATTGGTGCTTTTATTATGAAATAAATAAAGCAGACCGGAAGTCGGGTCCGTGTGAGTGGCGACATATCTAAAAAGAAAAAAAATGGCGGCTGGACGCGGGGAGTTTTTTCGGAGTTTGATGGAGGGTTTGGAGAGAAAACCCGCCCAGCCGGCTCCAGGTCGACGACAGCCGCCGGGTCCGGGCGGAGGACAGTCGGGTCCGGGTACACGGCAGACGGGCGGCTGGAGGAGGACGGAACATCCAAAGGCAGCACTGAGCTCGGTTAGCCCGAATGATCGCAGGTGACATGGCGGTAGCATTTCAGAGTAGCTACACTTCTGCCAGCCATTTTATTTATATATTTATATTTCTTTAAATAGTTCAGCTTTACCATAGCATGTCATTTGATTTCCTTTGTGTCCCAGCTGCCCACAGAAACAGAAAACAGATTTTCACAAAGTGAAAACTCCTCAATCTGAGGAAAACATATTAGAAAGGTAAGCTAGCTAACCACACTCATCACCCCTGTCTGTTTAAACTTTTACTTCATCATTTCTGTAAAAAAAGTTAAGTTTTAATACACTTTAGCTAATACACTTACAACTAACACGCATTACTTGTGTTCTCTAATGCAATTTAAAGTACATATGTTAGTTTTTAAGTGTTCTAAATGTCTTATGCTCCTGTTGGCACCCATGCACCAAAACACATTCCTTGTATGTGTAAATCTACTTGGCAATAAATCTGGTTCTGGTTCAGATTAAATTAAGTTGAGATTGATAGATGGAAAATAAATGCACCATGTTCAGTGATACTGTTTTAAGATGAAGGGTCTTGAAACTGTTCTTTATTGAACAGTACCTGGTACTCTGTTTGGTATCATGTCGGTCGAGGTAAAGTTAAAACACTAGAATCGTCGGAACATCCTGTACAAATCCTCCCGTTTAAAAAAAATAGACAAGGTACCATCAATAGCAGCTGCAATTCTTTTTACGAAACGTTGCTGTTCCCGTCATCAGCTAAGATCAAGTGCTATCTGCAGTGGAAAATGAAATACAGAAAGGTATGGCAACTATGTTCACCTGTGGCATGATGGCTACCAGGAGAGGGGTATCTATCTTTACAGAAAGACCTCGTCTCATTCTGGCCTCCAGCATCTTCTTTCACAGCAACACGTAGCGGTGTCTCGAGGAACTGCAATGTAAGATATCTTGATTGGCATCAGTCCTTCGTAGAAACGTTACTCTTTCTTCAGGCTGCCGTCTGAGATCCTGGTGAAGATTTTGTCGTACCTGGACGCCTCGTCGCTGTTCTGCCTCGGCCACGTCAGCAAGCTCTTCCAGCTGCTTGCCAACGATGAGTAAGTCTGACACACAGTTCCACGTTTAATAGGAAAGTCAGAACTGTCCTGGACATCAGGGAATTTCTTCAGTATCAAACACTACATCTTGCAGACGGACTTAAGTTAGCGTTTTACTGTGAAGCAGACGGAGGGCTTTTACTGTGAAGTGTCTGGAAGGAATTATTTTTCCTGTGAAGCAGATGATGTGAGGCTTTTATTATGAAGCAGAAAGAGGGCTGCAGGTCCTTGCAATGCTAATACTATGTGACTGCTAAATGCTGTAGTTATTGTAAACTTGTGTTTAAATAAAGTTAAAAAAAATGGACAGTAGGACTTTTTCCCCCGGTAAGTAGTACTTCTCTGCAGCCAGTGTCTACCTTCTGTCACTGTAGTGTCATGTGGCAAAAGATTTACATGTCAGAGTTTGGGAATCAAGTGTGGAAGCCGAAGTCGGCGTATAACGCGGCGCTGAAGGGCGACCCGGCGGAGGTGGAGGATCGGTCAGCGGGCTACTGGAAGAAGAACTACTTCAGGACCATTGCTGGGCAGGAAATGAACAAGTGGAGGAGAGAGCTGAGGGACATCAGCCCACTGACGGGGCTCCCCAGGCAGACGGAGTGGGTCCTCAGGTACGGGAGGTAGTTCGGTTGAACCATCTCTTCCTTCAAAGCGTCATTTACGAGTGGAAAGCAGCCATCCCACTAGTCTTCATATAAACTCTGCTGATTATTGTATCAGATTTATTTCCTTTCCTACAGGAATGAATTGGTTTCAGTTCATTTCTATGAACACATGCATGACTCCGACTGTTTGGTATCTTGCTGACATTGAAGTTTGCTTTGTGTATTTGTATTTTGGTACAAGTGAACATGTGGGAGGTTCATTCAGATGCAAAGTGAGTGATTTAGATTTTGGTGGAAACACCAGTTCAGACCAAAGGTTCGGGAGGAGATTCGTCTGAGTCAAAGAGACACACTTCTTGTTTTATTATCGGTCACTTCTGGTTCTTCCGCTCTTCTGCTGCGTTTTATTTCCAGGAACCTGAATGTGAGCTGGGAGCTGACGTTGTGCGACTGTTTGGGACGGAAGATCACGCTGCAGCAGAGCCGAGCGTACTTCTTCGAGTCGTCCGTGGTCGTCCGCTGGAGTGACGGCGGCTTCCCCAAATACCATTACATCAGCAGCATCCAGCTGCACGGAGTCAGGAAGGAGACGCCAAAGAGCCCCAGAGTCAGGAAGTAAGATGCACTTCTCCTTTTCCAACGCCTCGCCCCATCCACCGCCACACCTTCACCACTCCTCCCTCTACCTCCATCAGGCCCGACTGGCGCTCTCTGATTTTACAGCTGGACGTTAAGACTCATCCTGGTCGCTTAATTGGCAAAGACAGACTGATCAAGCTGATGCATCTGTCGCCCGGCTTCCTCGTAGGCATCTGGAGGGTGAGTATCGTCACATCTGGCTCCTCTGGAAAGTTCTTTACTAGAATTTTAAAACAAGGTACGTTTGGACAGTTGTTTGTAGTGATGGAACCACGAGGAGGTTGTTTTATCCCCCATAATCCTCTCTTGTTAATCATTATACTAGCAGTACGTACTCGTTTGACCAAAGTGAAGCATGTTTGCCGTTGACGTTGCGTAAGTTTTCACTTGTTTCACCTCAGCAGTCAACGAAATCTGTTTCTGAACAAATCTGAGGCGAGACATGAGCTTCACTCATATGAGATCTACAAGGCCTCGTTTAAAAGTGTGTTCCCACTTTCAGAAGGCGACGTTACATTACAGTCTTTGTTCAGCTTTGTTGGCGTTGCCTTGAGCTGTTTCTGTAAATCGTTCTGTGTGTCAGATTCCTTACATGTGTTCACGACTACTGACTGGTTCTAAAGTTATAGTGCAAAGGACTTCAGGTTGTAGAGGGAAGGTAATGACACGGTGAACAGAACAGCTCACAGGTATCCTGGTGTTGTTTAACCTGGTTAAACATCCAGCTTTCCATGTTTTTATTGTGTGTGTGTGTGTGTGTGTGTGTGTGTGTGTGTGTGTGTGTGTGTGTGTGTGTGTGTGTCTGTGTGTCTGTGTGTCTGTGTGTGTGTAGGGTCTGCAAAGTGTTGCCTTCATCATGGTCAGCCTGCACTTCCACAAGTTGGTGGAGAAGAGTCTGCTGGGATGTCCAGTCTGGTGAGTAACTCACTAACCACAGCTCCACCTGCTGGTCACAACACACCACTGCAGCTGTGTTTCCCCAGACAGTAACATTTTATAAATGTTAAATCATTGATTTCATTAAAATACAACAATTTGAAATAATCAATATGTTCATCAAAGGGTTACAGAAGACAGGGGATATGTTACAGTAATGTATTTTTCGCATCAGAGTTCTCTTTCATATTATTTTTAATATAATTGGGAGTAAATTAGATCATTTAAAATGATGATAATTTTATTTCAAAATAAATGTGTTAGTTCAGTCCTACTTTTATATATTAATTACACTGATTGTGTGAGTGATTCCCGAATTGGGTGTTGCGCACCCCAATATAATGTTACACTTTCACAAGCTTTGTTTTGATCACGTCCTGTTTGTCCCTTCCTGCAGCCCGTACTCGGAGCCTGTGGACCACCCCCCTGTGGATAAGTCGGACCCTGAGTTTGGTCTGCACGGCTACACTCTGCACTGCGTCCTGCACAACACCGGCACTGAGATCATGTCGGGACACTTCCGCCAGCTCTCCTGTCGCACAGGTAATCTGATTACATCAAGCAACAAGTATGTTCATCTTATCATTGAATCAACCCGACTGCTCTCACGCTGTTAATGAATATTCATTCACAGTATATAATTACAAGTGAATCACTTAAATACAGGACAATGGGAATCTTGAGTTTTGGCTGAACCATCAGAAGCTTTGAGACTTGTAACTTTTTTCTCTCACCGTTTTTTAGATGTTTTGTTAAACTCAGAATTGAGACTTTAATCTCCGATTCTTCAGTCGATAAATGAGATCCAAAGTTTGTTGTGTTGCTGCGATCAGTCCAGATCCGGCACGGACTGGTGGAGCTGGAGGTCATCAACAGGACCAAGTTGTCCCAGCACAGATCGCTGTCTGGGAGCATCAAGCTGCCCTGGAAGAGCGAGGCTCTGGAGGGCTCAGTGGAGGTACATGGAGCTCCAACACAGGAAAGATCTTTACCTAGAAAATGTGTTCAGTTCGGAGCCACTCGGATCAAATAAAATGACCTCAACTTTCTTACTGATACAATAACGCTCCAGGGATTAAACTCATCTGCTGAATGTTTGCACCATCGTCAGTCAGTCATTTGCATTCTCGCTGGGAGTTGGATAAAAAAAACAAAAAACGAAGACCAATATGTAACTTTTGTTTTAACGTCTATCTCTGCCGGTTTGAGCTCGTGTTTGGCCCAAATTTGAAAGCAGTGACTTCAGGATGTGAACGAGGAACACAGTCGTACTCTCTCAATCCTTAATTAACTTAACAGTTAATGGAGTAATAATGATCACTAAAGACAGTTAATA
>JAVQJD010065098.1:0-15621 GCA_036023655.1 Nannoperca australis | reverse complement strand
GGCCTCAAGGGCCTAAAGTAGAGCGACCACTGTCCATCTGCACGGGACAGGGCGAGCGCAGACAGAAGCCATTGAGGTGGAACATACAGGAGAGGTCCTGACAAGATAAAGATATCAGGAGCAGACAAGGGCAAAGGAACATATTGATGGAGAGGGCCTCTCTCAGGGCACGCTGACACCAGATACCTGCTATTTAAAACAGTGGTTTCGCTTGCTCATGGATTTGTCCATGCAGCATTGCCATAACCTAACTGGGAGGGCCGTGAACTCTCTCTTTCACTATCTCTTTTCCCCTCCACCCTCTCCTCCCTCCTCATCCTCTTATTCCTCTTTGCCTTAACCCTCTTTTACACAGTGTCAAGCATACGAACACAGGCACCCCTATAACTGCTAATGCTGCCGACATAAGGCTCCATCTCTGGCCCCTAATGAAACCGGAATATGTGTAATGGAGTTCCAAACTGGATCGTATTAAAACGATCCTCCCCTCTCTCTCCCAGACACTTCCTCGTGGCTCAATTCGGACTTAACCATTAATGTTGCTCTAGTCTTTCAGTGTGACAGGGGCCCCAGCTCAGGCTTGTCTGGTTGAGGGCCAATGCCCCTCTGTGGACGGATGCAGAGAGCCAGTCTACCCATTGCTCGCATGCATTGTGTGGAGCCGAGTGACAGTGAGTCTTTGGCAACAGCTGAAAGACGCTGGCAGTATGAGCCTATATGGGGGGAGGGTTCAATGTAGCTTTGAGCTCTGCCTACATCTCACAAAAGTAACACAAAAATGTAGCTGTTGTCTGTAGCAGAAGTTGGGTTTTTAGTTCCATTTTAGATATTTGATTTTGATTCCAAGTTGATAAAATACCTGGGTTCTTTAAGCTTCAAGTTTGACCTTGTCTCATCTTTATTAGCAAACAGTAAAAAACAAAATGGTATGTATATACTATTGTTCAAAGTTTGGATCACCCAGAAAATGCCATGTTTTTAAAAGAAATGTATACTTTTTTTTTTTTACACAAAATGTATTTCAATATAGCCAAGATATTACTAATGTTGCAAATGGCTACTTGAGAGAGAGCATGAGAGTGCGAATCTCCATTTTCAGCAGCCATTACTTTAGTGTCCTGATGATTAACTCATTTTGCTCATTCTTGTTTAAATGATCAGATCTCGTAAGTGAAATGTGTCCACGGTGAACACAAGTATCAGGTTCTATCAAGAACATGAACATTTCTAGGTGATTCCAAACAGTGTTTTGGGTTTGGGTATTTACCTTTTGTTACCTTTGTTAAACCTACGCAGATTTGATTGGGAATTCAAGGGGATTAGTGTATTTCATTCTGTAAGAAGCATCATTTTAATATTTTTTTGATGACTTTTTGTATCACACACACACGTGTTTCATTGTTTCATGCACCAGCCAGACGTCCCTCCCTCTCTCCCAGCCCATTAACCCACTCCGTCCCTCTACAGTACACTGGCCTTTCCTTTCCTTGCCCCCCCCCCCCCCCCCCTCCCCAGTGACCGGCCCCTCCCTTGTCCCAGAGCCCATTATAGCCCATCAGCCCCTTTCCCCAGTCACCGGCTCCCCCCTCCTGTCACATACCCCTGCCCCTGCCTTGTCACACCCCTGCACTGATGGATGGTCGGGGTCAGTGGTTCAGCTGTGGAGTTCAAGCCTGCGGGCTCCACGGACCCCCCCCCCCCCCAGTCTTTTACTACTCCTGCTCTCTCCTCCCTCTCGGATGAAAACAATGTCAGAAACCCAAAGCTGGGCGCTCAGCTGAGAAAACTCATAACTCTCCCCTCAGCGCCCACCTTCCCCAACAATCACTGTTAACACTTTCATTCCTCACTGGGCCCTCAAATAGACCCGGCTTACTGGGGCCACATAAATCACTGGGAGGGTCAGGCTGGGCCTAGAGTCAGGCCTCACCTCATGTTGAATGGGTAGAGGCAGGTCACTCACTGTCATTGCGCTGTGAGTTATCTCTTTATAATGACGCCTCTTGGCTGTCTGTGAATGTGTGTAAGAAAAAAACGTGAACATGTCTTATTATTTATAAAAACTCCTCAGCTTTAATCTTTGCCATTTGAGTCAAACGAGAACAATGTTTTTTTGCAACTTTTGGCAGTGAGATGCATTAGCTCACCGTGCTCTTTGTGGAGCTGTTTACTGTGTGCTTGCTTGGTCTCACATCAGTGGAGCTCGGGCCACGTAGCTCCTGATCGCTGGGGTTTCTGGAGAGTCTCAGATTCTGGACCCAAATCTGTAATGACACACACTGCTCTTATGCTAATCACTATGTTTAGGAACACTGAATCGACATGGGGGTCGGGGCAGGGCTAGACAGGGTTTGGGTGGAAGGCCTGACGAATTCCAGTAGTTTTGAAACGCGGCAATTATCAGCATTAGCCTGCACCCCCGATCCCAAACCGCCAAAGTGAGCGGAAATGGCAGCAATCAGGCCCGATTTCCCTTGGAGATGCTGGATGGGCTGGACACACACATCCCAGAGACATGGGCCCTCAGTCAGAAGGGAGAGCAGCACCAGAGCCCTGCAAGCCCCTGACAGATGGGAGCTGAGCGGCGCAAGTCCCGGGGCTGACAGCAATGTTGCCAAAATTGCTCTTGGATTGACTAACAATTAAGATATCAAAAGAGATCACGGCAGCTCACTGACAGCTGCTTCAATTGTTTGCACCTGCTCCTCTGGTGTTCTGCACATGTCTGGCATGGATTAGGCCGACTCGTGCTGGCCACATTTCACCTTTCCACAAGTGATTTACTCCAGAATCATCCTCCTGCCTCACTGGCTTGTTGAGCACAGCCTGTAGCTGCTCTCCCATTAGGAAGAAAGGGGAAGGAGGGGAGCTGGAAGCGTAATGGCATCATCATCATTATCATTGTCATTAGAAGCATTGTTATGTATCTCTCAACTCTTCTTTTGCTACTGTTTAACCGCTCCACTGCGGTAAATGCATTTACTGTTGTGGTGTTCATTTGCAACCTGAACCATACACAATGCATCAAGAACTGAAGCCTTTTCTGTATATTGTGTACACATACAGTCTACCTCATAGTAAACATGTGTGGTGTTGCATCAGTAGCTTTCCAGCACACTTTCACAAGACCTTGGTAAGCCTGTGAGAACTGAACTCTAGGTTTGATAAAGAAACCCTTTGTGTGGTGCTCTGCTGTCTGTTGGTACCCTATCCTGTTGGGTTAGGGGTGGATGGACTGACAGATGAGTAGATGGATACAGGTAAGGCAACGTTGAACCAGTCTGTCTCACTAGACCTGTTCTGTTGTCCTTTGCCTGGCGCACATATTAAGGTGGAGTTTGCTCAGGTGCTGGTATGATTGTTCAAGGAGAGATATAATGTTATAGTGTCTCTTTCCTTGGTGAGCGTCCCTGTCTTTTGTCCTCAGACATGTGTTTGTAGAGAGAAGCAGCTGAAGGCTGAAGAGTGAGGAGCACCTGGGAGGAAGGAACACACATACACAGTACATGGGCACACAGTTATGTATTTGTGTGTGTGTGTGTGTGTGTGTGTGTGTATGCATGTCTGATTATAATGTATGCAGTTCAAACAGGGCAACTCTCTCCTATTATCTTTCCATCAGCTTTGGCCTGCATTAAAACTGCCCTCCCCTCAGTGCACAATAACACCAGTATTCTCTGTGTGCTGTCATTGTCCAGGCCCATAAGGCACGGCTGCCCATTTTTTTACCTGATGAAAAGCTTCCTCTTTGTGTGTGTTCATGTGTGTGTGCCAGTGTGTACCAACAGTATTGCTTATGGACTAGTCGACAAGCCAATTACCAAAGTATGTCCCTCCCCCCAAACAGGAAGGAAGGATGTAGAGGTGGCAGTCGGTATACCCCTCCCACTACCACCTTGCACAACCCCACACACACACATACATACACACCACTCCTCCCCTTGTCTGGCAGGGGGAGACGAGGCCAGTTGTACCCAGTGCCAACACCTCTGGAGCTAGGCCAGTCCCGTTGGACCCTCTGGATCGTATTCTGATGTGGGCCGTTGTGGCTGGTTGGTCCCACTGTGTAACTTTAGCTCCGTCTCTGACACAGTACAGGTATGTCCCCTGTGGCCCAGATTACTAGGGGACTGTGTAAACAGCCCTGCTAATCTGAGGAAGTATCCTGTTGGCATATTTGTGAAGCCTGCCTCAGCGACAGGTTTGGTATTTCATTTAGAGAGCCACTGTGCCACAAATGTCATCTTTTAGTTAACATCACTTCAGAAATGGAAAACTTTTTTTTTTTTTGTTTCTTTACAAACCGTCTTATAAAAAAAACTGGACGAATGTCAGTTTTCAGGTGTGAATGCAGTGAATTCTCCATTTTCACACTAAAGTTTTCTTGCCTGGACTGAAATCCGCCATGTTATGTCACACAATGTAACAAAACAAGCATAAAAACAAAAAAAAAACAACCAGAAATGTTGGACAAAGCTTTTCCACATATGACTCTTTTGCTTGAGGATGCATTTTAACAAAATAAATGAAATATGGATAGTATAGATAAAAACTAATACAAACAATCACAAATGATATGTGTTCTTAGTGACTTTAGACTACTCTAACATATTGAAGAAAGGCAGAGACAACCCTTCAAATGACCTTACCAAAATCTCTGTATCACCTGCCGCTCCTTTTGTCATGGAGAATTTGGGTCTCTGCATCTTTAAGTCACTTTAATCTGCTAACAGCTTGGGCTTGGGCCACTTGGCCATTTCTTTGGCCCTCTTTCCATTGTCCTATATGTCATCTCCAGGCAGACACTGTTTAGATATTAATGGCTGCATGATGAGATGGCCTCCTTACAAGGCTGCCCTTGCTGGATAATTGATCATGTAGTGAATGACATGATGTGGTTCAGGTTTAGGTCTAGCTGCTCCACCACGAAGGCATCAACTTTTTTCTTTATAGCACACCTTTTCTTTAACTTCACAGTCTCGGGTCATCTATAAGACATTAGTTGAACGTCCAAGATTTGAAACTTTCCAAGAAACAAAATTGAGGGGGGGTCTCATTCATGCCCTGTCTGTAGAGGATAAGAGAACAATCCAGCCATAAATGGAGAAAAAAACTGAAGTTACTGGAAAATCCTGAGAGACATAAATCACACATTAAATAATAATTCTTGCTGTGTAATACAAACAAGTTTGAAAATCTCCGAGTGGTTTCTTTGATGACTTTTCTGTTGCAGTAACTAACCCCAGCCAAATGAGAGAAGTAATGAGCATTCTTTTCTGACATGAGTGTGTTTATAAGAGCGCAACTCTAGCATGTAAAGAGAGACGCATGGAAGCACTTCTCTTCCTTGGAATAAAGTAATTAAGGATCTCTCGCCCGTTTTTTTCTCCCGCTCTCAGCCAAAGAACGTAGCTTTCCGTATGTCAGTCGATCATCGCTGCAACTTGACATCTTGACCCGGACATTTAATTTATTGATCTTCATTTTATTTGGATGTAAGGACCCTTTGCTCTTTTAAATTAATCCGGGTTAATTTGGCCGGGCCCCCTATCCCACCCAGGATGAATGGGCCCTCTGTTGGGTAGTGCTGGCCCTGGCCACCCAGTTTTATGGGAATCTGCAGTGAATTAGAAAATCTGTCAATGCGAGAGGAGCTGCGCTGTGCGGATATGCCGTGTCACTCCACCTGTAAAAGAACTGCTCTTTGTCCATTATCTCCCAGGCTTACCTGAGGAGAGTTAACCTTGAGGTCAATAACATCTCCATGGTGTTTCATGACTGGCTGGGCCTGGGCCGGGGGTCTGAGGAGAGCCATTGTTAACACGGGGGCTGCAGACCCACACTTCCTCCCTATTTGGCTCTCCCCATCAAATACCTCTGGGAAACAGATCTGTAAAGAGCAGTGACGGGAGCCATAAAGATGTGATCACTTTCACAGAAAAGAGCAGCCACTGTACTAGTTTGTCTTCATTGTGGTTAACATAAACGCTTCATTTCTTTAAATGAAGTTACAGCACAAGGGTATTTTCCCCCAGGATGTAATTTCTTGGCATCCTGCAGAACTTTTACCTTGAAACCTTTTAAATTCAGTCTCATAATTACACATAATATATAACTAATACTCCATCCATCTGTAGCCCTGAAACCAGGGATGTGGAACTCTTGGCTGCGTGCTCTCTCCCTCTTATTTCCCTCTCTTATGTGATTCATGCTCTTCTCTAGCATGGTCTTTGTAGTTAAGCACACTGGTATTCAAATCTAAGCATCCTAGATTGGACTTTAATTTGCCTGTGCATATCTATTGCTCTGCCCGTAATCATCCACATGGTAGAAATAATTGTAAGATTGTAGGAAAGTTTTAGGTAGTGTGCCAGCCAAATAACAAGTATTTTGTCACAGCAGTTCAGCATTATTTCTCTCAATCCCACCCCTGCTGTGAGTAACAAGAAAGATATGTATGTTTGTGGTTGCCAGAAACAGATTTAAGATGACCAAGGGGAATAGACTGCCTCATAGACTAATTAAAAAACATATCTGAAGCTCCATTATGACAGTATAAACAATTAGAGGTTATAGTCTGCAGCATTAATCTGGTTATTTCCATTTTTGTGTCTGCGGAGAGTTTATACAAATTGACGCATAATCACAAGTCAGTTGAGGGTGTCTGTTTTGAAACGCTCCTCTGTTTAGATGGAGCCATTTGAATAGGTTTTGACCTGCATGTAAATGGTGGGTTGGGAGAAGTCT
Source organism: Nannoperca australis (assembly GCA_036023655.1). Lineage (NCBI taxonomy): Eukaryota > Metazoa > Chordata > Actinopteri > Centrarchiformes > Percichthyidae > Nannoperca > Nannoperca australis. The sequence continues at coordinate 8,874 of JAVQJD010065098.1, read as the reverse complement.
ACACTGAAAGCAGGCTGGCAGGTGCAGAGCCCAGGAAAGTCCAGGTGTGCTGCCGCTGACAATGACACATATCCACTGTGTGTTGCTGTTTGTCTTCCGGCTACAAACCAGAGGAATATGTAATTCACCCTCGTAGAAAATGACTTGGTTAAATTAAGTATCATTTACCTCCCTCGTTGCAGTGATGTTTCCAGCTTCCTAGCCTGTGCAACTCTCTGTCAGAGCGCACGAGGAACAAAGGATTTGCCTAATTTCAGTGGATATTTTCAAGTCAGTCAAGCATTTGTCAACAAAGGGCAACAAAGCGAGACAGACAGCTCTGCGCTACGCAAGCTGACAGCAAATTAAACAGTGCCGGACTGATTACAGCTTGCTGTCCAACGTGGATTTATTTTACCAAACAAAAGCAGAGACAAATGTCTCTTGTTGAGGAGCTCATGGGAAACATGTCATTTTCCCCATGTTAAGCACAACCATCCGTGCCATGGCTCTGCAGCACTCAGGCTATGTTAATCAGTTATTGATCTGTGCTGTGGAATAGAGGGGCCCTCTTTGCCTCCGCGCCTTTTCTTGGAAAACTATGTTGTCATTGCATTCACTAACAGCCCCAAGAGGGTGGTGTGGAGGCAGGGGAACATGTCGGGTCAAGCACATCACCTGTTCCTCAAACCAAAATAGGACACAACTTGAGATTCAATTTTAGCAGCCAGTGGGGCTAACCAACAGCAGCGACAGGGGTGCAACAACTGGTGACGAGTGATGATCACAAGCCTTCACTCACAATCAGCAGTCCCTGGTGGCCCCATTTCACTATACCTGCCACTTACTGTGGTCTGCCATCAACCATGGACACTATTAATAACCCTCGATATTTGGATTTTCTTTTCTATTCAGGCCTTATTTGAAATTGTCCGAACAGCAGAGAGGATTATACTGTTATTTTTTGGGAGAAGTAGTTTCTGTTTTATACCCGTTGAGTCTGAGAGGTTCTAAAGAAGTCTCTATGCTGTTATATGTGAGATCATCTCACTAGGAACAGTGGAAATTAGACCATAGCTGAGAGGACAGGGCAAGCTAAGTCAAGCAAAGCCTTTGAGAAAGCGAAAAAGGCTCCAGTTTCCTATGAAATCTGTATCTGAGTAACATAATCAACAGATTATAACTTGAATAATCAAACTGGGCTGTAATCAAAATCACAAATCTTCCTCAAAGGAAGAGACAGATCCTTTTCCTTGATTTCAGCAGCTGCGTCTTTTACTTTTTTTCCGCATTCAGTTTGCGTCTCGTCTCGCTGCCATATTAAAACACAATAAACCACAAAACAAACATTTGTTTTTGTTTTCTCCCTGGAAGTAGACGGCTTTGAAATCCAAACCAGCCGCCTCGTAGCTCAAACTGGTGCTGTGAAATCTAAAGTGACAAAGCATTTTTCTCTCTCTCTCTCTCTCCGAGAGTTTTTTTTACCTGCTAAGAACAGCAGATTTTTTTACTTTTTCATCTTCTGGAAAATGTATACCTGCTTTTTCTCTGCTATTGCACATTTAATTCTTTGTGAAGGCTTGTGGATATTTGTGGTCGTAATTAGGCTGTTTCCATTAAGGAATATTACTGCTAAATAGATCCATTACTCTAGACTTACTTACTTTTTCATAGGAAAATGCCTGACCACCACAGTGATTGGAAGAATGCCCAGCCTGGATCTTAAAACAAAAAACACTCACACCTGAGAACGACAGAGGCAAAACTGCACTTCCATATTGTAATCTAAATCCACTTTCTACTGCGTATATGGGTCCAGGTCAAGGTGACCACAGACTAAGCAAAGTAGCTGTGTAACCTTCTTCCAAGCTATTTTGTTCAACTCCTCCTGGGGATCCTAAGAAATTACTGGACCAGTGGAAATATGCAAAGCCTCCAGGGTGTTTTGCACTGGAGTCTCCTCCAAGTTTGAGGGTATCTCTGCAGGGAGGCACCCGAGTCATCCTGCTCAGTTGCATGAACCAACCTAAGTGGGATTCTTTCAACACAAAGGAACAGGGGCTTAATCTGGCCACAGCCTATGTAGTGCACTGGGGTGGTTTGTAGCAGATCTACGGTCAAAGACTCCCTAAAAAGACCAAAAGAATGAGATCACAGAGATAACAATCTGTCACGTCTATAAATGACTGCAAATGATAAAAAAGTTGCTTCTTGCAAACTTGGCCTAGTTCTGCTGGAGGAGCCACACGAATCTGACTTTGTAGATTCATAACATGCAAATGAGTTCTTCCCACAGATCTGAGGAGGCGGACAAGAATAATTCCCATCCATATATGGTTTTTAAGGAACAATCACCCAGGAAAAACACATCCATCACCGAGTGAAAGAGGGCAACATTTAGCATGTACAATAAGTAGGGGCCTTATATAAGACACACATTGTCTTCTAAAGGTCTGTTTTGAAAACGTTGACTCTTTAACTCGCTGTCAGGATCACGGCAGCATTGACAGAGCTTGCAGCCTGCAGCGCTTTTTGTCAATGATACGACTGTGCTGTCCCCTAAATGGGCGACACTGACACTACGATGTCACCTGGACTTTGTTTCTTGGTGTGTCCCCACCTCTCCATTCTCACCCCTTGGGGTGATTCCCAGCCTCAGCTTCTCTCACTCCTCCCTTTTGTATTGAGAGACTTAACAATGCACCGCGAAGCCTCAAGGCTATTTGTACACCTCCGAGCTTTGTTGTCCTCCCTTCTCCCTGTTTTTGTACAATGTACAAAATGACAGGGCCGATCAATTGCAAAAAATATTTTGGGAACTTTGGAATAAGTACATGTGGCCCACAGGGTTGTTCCACAAAAGACTGAAGGCCTTATTGTTGTTGTGTGCCATTATGGTGGCAGCCCATAGCGTGACAGCACTGTGACAACGGCTCCTTTCAGATTTAATGCTGAGTGATGTGTTGTTGATAATCTTGAACAGATTGAGATCCGCCATGTTTCTAGTGCTGCAGCTGGCATCAGTATATGGAAAAAACTGTTATTATGACTTTCATTCCTATAGTGTTTAGTTGATGGGAAGCACCCTACTCAAAAATGAAGTATTACAGTCTATTTGAACCAGAATAATCTTGTTTTTATAACTAGGGTAGGTGCGGTATTGGAAGGTCTGTTGAGTACAAATTTTGTTTCTTAAAAAAACATACAACTGTGTCACAGTGAACCAAGAATTCTTTGGCTGATGGACTATGTTTGACTAAGAACCTCAAGCTGTTAGAAAATAATGTACTTCCTTTTATTCTCCAGTAAATATAATAAATGCTACAGAAAAACATGCCAGTCCACAGTTTGCTGGTTATATGTTCTCTCTAACATTCTGCCCTGTCGGTGAAGCGTGCCCGTGGATCTTTCTCTTCATTGTTATTAAGTGCCTCGTATTCTTTCCCTAGTCTTAACCGTGATGACAATGCTTTCCAAATCCCAATCATTTAGAATTCTGTAAACAGACCACCGCTTTCATGTGAGCACAAACTACAGGGTGAATACCCTCTAATAGCGCATATCAATTGCTGTTAGGACCAGGGGAAAAAGCAGGGGGGTCCGATTATCCCTGAGTCTCTAACAGGCCAAATAAATAGTACCATGTGAGCGATTTGGCCCAGATGGACAACCGAGTCCAGAGGAGTTACAGTGGTCCAAAAACCATCAGAGTTTAGCAGGGAAGTCAGGATACCTGCCTTACCTCAGCATCCCCTCATCATTAAGGGCTTAGTGTCCCAAATGGATTTTACAGTCACTGCTCCGGCATGGATGCCAGAAGCTGCTCTAGGCGGAACAGCCCGATGAAAACCACTTGTGGAGTCAAAGGTGCACTTTGAAAGATAGTATTACATCATTATTATTTGAAAAGGTTAACAATACAAGTTAAAACGTTCATTTTCTAATTTACCCATAGTGGTATCTAGCCACATAGATAGCTGTGTTTTTGTGCCCAGATTTCGAGAGGCTCTGTGAGACTGAGCTCTGAGCATGCTAACATCAAGAACATTCTCCCACTGTTAACATGCTGATTTAGCAGGTGATTTTCACCTTGTTCACCATCATAATTTTGTGTGTTAGCATGCAAATTAGCCCTAAAATACAGCTAAGGCTGATGGACATACCATTAGTTTTCCAGATGTTTGGTCATAAACCAAAGAATTTGAGAAATTAAAATAAATGTCTGTTCACAGTTTCATGGCAATCCATCTAATAATTCAAAATCATGAATATCATCCTGAGGTTGATAGCATGGCTAAAAACATTTACAGAAAAATGTCTTTCCAACAACAATAATATGTGTGGTTTTCTTTGTAACTCCTTTGAAAGAAATAATTACTTTAAATCTGTTGCCAGGTAGGTCTGTGGATCTGGAAAGAGGTTTTCATTTCTGTCTGTCTGAACTGTTTCTGGAAAAAGAGAATATTTCAAATGTAATTTTTCAGTGCTCTGAATGCTACAAGCGACATACCATTCACCTCTGTTGCATTGAGGTTGAGGCAGAGATTGCAAGGGCAGATCATTTAAGAAAAATAAATAACGACAAACCGTCTGCTTGGCTCTATACCACTAGGGGTGTATCATCTGTTTCCACAGGTATTTGATAAGGATATATAAAAACTGAAAGAATGACTATCCTGCAATCTGCCCATCAGGGCAACGTCTGCCTCTACAGTCGGCCTCATTTGTGTGTAAATAAGCCTGAGACCTCGGCGATGGAAATGAGCCACAGTGTACTCGCTCATCCCGCTTCATTTAGGATTTGCCATGGTGACAATGCTGACTGGTTGCATTTACCTGTCCGTCAGCCTCTCTCTCACAAACTGATGGTTTTATTTGTGCGTGTGGCTTATTTCGCTTGCTTAAAACATCTCATGGAGAGACAGTAAAAAGCAGCCAACATCTGTCTACCTGTCAACCGCGATGACCTGCCGACAGGAGCTTTTGTAACTTAATATCACAGTAGTGGCCTTATGTAGCCACCAGCCTTCTGTCACAGTGTTGCAGGGAGTGCAGTGAAGCCAAGTGGGTCCAGAGAAACTGTGTCCTGCTTCCTAGTCATAGACTTGTATGTCTAAATGCAGCAGCACATGGAAATGGTTGCAGTGGAGCTGACCAAGGGGCTGCCCAGTCAGTCCTGTTTGTGAGAGATGGAGTCTATCTTTTATCAGTCCCCATTAGAGGGGACAGGGCTCTAGTGTGAGTGTGTGCCTGTGTTTGTGTGTGTGTGTGTGTGTGTGTGTGTGTGTGTGTGTCTTGGTTGAGCGGCCACATTAATCTCCATGAGTGAGCTCTAGCAGGTGTTAACCTATGTCACTCCTAATCACCATGGCAACAGAGTCGTGGCACCTGGAGGTGTCTGTGAGGCTGTGTCATGTTTTGGTCATCACCCCCCACTCCCAATACGTGCACACACACACACACACATACAAGTACAACATAAAGATACAAATAACTTTTGTATAAGACTGATCTGACATTTTGGGAGATGCGTTGTTTGCTTTCTTGCAGAGAGTCGGATGAGAAGATCGATATCAATTTCATTTCTGTTTTTCAATTTAAGGCTGAAGCCAGCAGCCAGTTGGTTTAGCTTAGCATAAAGACTGGAAGCAGGGGAAATGCAACTAAATTCACCTAAGAGCACCTCGATAACTCACTAACTAAAACTTTATATACCTTTACTTATGTTTCATCCATACAAAAACCACACGGTGAAAACAACAAGTCATGGTTTTATAGGCAGTTATGTGGCTGACAATCTTAGCCAGGAGCAGTGACTTCCTTCTCTTTTTAGGGGCTGGTAGACAGATTGTTTTAGAAGCTTTGGAAAGAGACGAGACACATTTGAAATCCCCCCTCATTCTCTCTGTGTCTTTTCTGGTAATATCAACAACATTAATTAAGTACAAGAACAAAATAAAAGGTAAAGAGATAAAACAAGCTTTCTGAAAGATGAGTCGTCTCCTGGAATAATAAGCCACTAAATGCAAGAACAGCATCGTCTGCTCCAAGGGCAGCATCAATTTATCCCCTGTAGGCCCTTAAGCACAAGATGAGACTATTTTTTGGGATCAACTTCAAAATATCTTCCTTACAGTGTAATCATTTCAGCTGAGGTCAAGTACTGATGGTTTTCGGCAGAGCTCTCTTAAAGCACACTTAAGTCCTCTGGCTCTTTGGCTACGTTTGTCTGGCAGACAGAAGTAAGCGAGCGTAAGGCTTGTGGAGGAAATGCTTGGGGAGGACTTTGGGCTGGAATGTGGCGCGTTGGACTCCCAGAAGGCCGTGCTGCGGAGGCCCCAGTGTGGCTGCCACACGCCGTGATTGCCAGGGGTCACCGCCCCAGCTTGGACCCCTCAGCTCCAGACTCACTACGCCTGATTTGGGGTTTGCATGTCAGAATATTTCTTCGCTTGTTTGACAACCCCCACATTGTTCCTCCACCCATCATCCCCGGGGACTGTGAGAAGTCGGAGGATGTGTGCAAGTGAGAGCCCAAAGTGTCAGATAAGCAGATTCAGACCAGAGATAGAAAAAGAAAAACTAGGAATGAGATAGAGTGTGACACAGAGAACAGTGATCTCGCTGAGAGGCGCGTTGCTGCGGCGTTGTTTACCTTCTGAAGAAGGTGATGGGGAAGCCGAGCGCAGCTAGCTAATGCTGGGTGGCAGCTCTCCGAGGCCGGGCCCCCTGAGCTTTCTGTTGGCTGGCCCAGCTGTCATCTTTCTAATGATTTCTTTATTTTGCAGGAAGAGCTTGTCGCCAGGGGAAACGCGCCACTTCCGGCATGGGGAAACCCAACGCTGGGCCAGGCTGACGCTGGGACCCTCTACGTCTGCAACCACATCACAAGGGACCAACACACCCTTTCATCCTGCCTGTGTTTCTTTGCTTTCTTTCTCCCTCTATCCACACAGTCATCAGTATCACCCTTTCTTTCGAGCTCCCATTTGTCCTCGGGGGGTTTAACTTTACTTCTCAGTAGTAATAGTTTTCTTTTGACTTCTAAATGATTATTTAGCATTCCAGTTTGTAACACATAACAGTGCCGCTGATACTTTGATAAGATCTAATTACTCATCAACTTTAAGTAACATTTTCCAAAGTGCATGCTGTCAGTCATCTTCCCTAAGACTGATCGATTTTTTCTTTGAACGTTTTTTTCTTTGACACATGTAAGAGTTGAAAAGGAATATTTACATCCGTAGACAAACTCAAACCTCTCATTAACCATGACTGATTTTATTCAGCTCTCTTGAAATGGATGTTGTAACTTCATGGCGGATAAACATACCGATTTCTATCACAACCGCCCGCATTAAAATGATTTTGACCACATTTGAACTTTTGCGATTGATTTTGTAACGTATCTGAAATCCATTAGTGAGTTTGGCCCTGGCCATTTGGACTCGGGGTGAACGGGGTTACAGGCTCCGCAGTGACTGATCTCACCCTGGTGAAGCCTCTCTCTTGAGGGTCGAGATCAGTGCAGATCCCCAGAGCCCTCGCTCTCTTCCAGCTCCTCTGTCAGAAACCTTGAGAGGGCCTTGAAGGAAAGAAAACGAACCCCATCCCCTCCCCTCCCCTCCCTTCCCCTCCCCTCCCTCCTTCCCCTCCGCCCGAGTCGAGCATAATCAGGCCCAGCCTCCCAATCATGAAACCCAAGTTGAGCGCGACTTACAGCAGTTCCCTGTGCTTCTCTCCAGGCCCCCGCTGCTGATTGTTCCAGAAACAACAGATGGAAATTGTGAGCGTAAACATGTAAATATTGCAGGAGTCATGGCTGAGAGCAGCGTGGAGCAGAGGTCCTCTCCGCCATCACAGGAAAGCTATTGCAGCATGAAACGGAGCAAAGCCTTCAGAGAACAACAACTTTGTGTCAGAAGTGATAGCTCTCAGGATCCAACACACAGAAGCATAAACACGCACACACACACACACACACACACACACACAAACACACAAACACATGCAGAGCAACCATACCAACATGAAAAGACTGAAATCAAGCATATGTGAATGGTTAAAGTTTGAGACCAGTTTGCTGCAAACTAAGTAGACAGAAATACAATGTTAAAAAGTGATATTATATTATTACAAACAGACAAAAATCTTTCAAAAAAAAAACGTCTAATAATTAAAACACGTCTTACAAAAAAACTACTCCATAAACCCCCCCCCCAAAAATGACTTATCTAACTAAATACTGTCTGTGTATGTGTGTGTGTGTCCTGTGTATGTAAAATTGCCCTCATTTTGATAGATTTTAATTGTGGTCGAGCAATCTATACAGGGGCACCTGAGAATCAAAGCATGCAGCACAGTTGAAATGTAAACATTTTCAGAGACTGATTGGTATCCAAACCACAGGACCGTTACCTGTCAAGTCCGAGCAGCACTTGCTAACTTGATGAGATGTGTGTGTGTGTGTGAGCGTGTGTGTAAATTTGTGCGTACGTACATGATTATATATGATTGAAACCCTGGCCTGCTCGAGACACTGAAAAAGCTCTGGTTAGAATCAGAGAGTCTGCTCCGCTCCAGACTGACAATGCCATCATACAATCTAAATTCTCCGTGATTTGGTTTCTGACAGCGCAGGGGGATCAAAAATGTACGTTAGCAGAGAAAGCAAGTCATGATGAACCAGACAAATGTTTGTTTGATTGAATTTTTTGATTATATAATAGTCAAAACCTGGCAGTTGACATTTGAAACTAAAACTGTAAACATACTTTTAGATATACACTACCGTTCAAAAGTTTGGGGTCACCCAAACAATTTTGTGTTTTCCATGAAAAGTCACACTTATTCACCACCATACGTTGTGAAATGAATAGAAAATAGAGTCAAGAC